>JAMPIV010007404.1:0-197407 GCA_024509875.1 Oreohelix idahoensis | reverse complement strand
GAAGTAATATGCATGAAGAAATGCAGAAGTAGATTATCCTAATAATTTTTTGCAGGACATCCTAATCTTTTTTTTTTTTTTGCGGGCTATTATTCCCTCAATGTCAGAAATTATATTGATGAAAAATTTCCTAAAAGATGGACTGGAAGACAGGGTCCAAACAAAAGGCCTGCGAGATCTCCTTAATTAACTCCAGCAGATTTATTTTTTAAGGGGGATAATTAAAGGTCACGGTATAAGGTTGGAAACCTAAAGCCTTAGAGGATCTCACGATGGCAATAACAAAAGAGTTTCAAATAACCGACTAAGATTTATGTCAAAGAGTTTGTGGAAATTTTCTAAAAAGGCTGACTTTATGTATGGACACTAGTCAGAGGTGTCCTTAAAGTATCTGGCACCCTGGGCGGATCCTACATTTTGCACCCCTCTTCCAAAAAAGAAACACACTTGCAAGTATATTTTTAACAGTAAAAACTATCATAATAGTGTTCGATGGCACCCCTCTCCTGGCTGTCACCCAGGGCAGACCGCCCCCTCAGTACGCCACTGACGCTAGTGGAAACCATTTTGAATGATAAATAACTTTATAATACCAATAAATAATTATAGGGTTCTGTCACTGTTAAGGTGTATTTCATTTGTACATATCAAATACCATAATTCCCGCTGCAAGGTACTTCGGTCGGTTGGTCTGTCACACTTTGCACACCGTCATTTGCGTACTTTTTTTCTATTTTTCGAGAGAGTAAATTAACTTTCAAGCACAGCTACAGGGGTGCAACTGTGTTTGAAAGTTAGACAATAACATTGTATTGTTTCCCTTATATGTACTCTCGCGAAAATAGCAAAGTGTGACCGTGTGCATTAAATCAACAGACAATCAAGATACTCTTCTGTCCAGTTTCATTCGGGAAACAGATTTAACTGATCATTTTTCTTAAAAATAACCTTAAAATGTAAGTTTTTTAATTGTTTCTTCAGGCAAAATTTTAATTTAAAGTATTGCAGATTTTTTATTATGGATCAAAATGATAAGATGGCTAAAAGGAAGAGACGATCGTGTCATTCACAGCGAGCAAGTGAGACTATAGAAGAAGCAGCAATGTAATACCTTGTACGTGTAACAGAAACACTTACTTACTTAGTCGTTCCCCTTCTACCGTGAGGTGTAGAGGTTTGGAAGAGAGAGCGCCAGACCATTTTATCAGCTGTCTTCTTCCTGGCCTGGTTCCATTCTAGTCCTCGGTCCTTCAAAGATTGTCTAATGTTGTCCTCCCAGCGGACTCTGGGTCGTCCTGGAGGTCTGGATCCCTGGCTCTTTGTTTCCCATGCTTGTCGTGGTAGCCGATCTTCTCCCATTCTGCAGACATGGCCAAACCATCTTAGTTGGGACTGTTCTATTTGGGTCTGCAGTGGATGGGATTTCAGGCCTTGACGGATCGTCTGGTTGCGGACCATGTCTCTTCTTGTTACTTCAACCACTTTCCTCAGATACCTCATTTCTGAGGTTTGGATCTGGCTTTTGTGGGTTGTAGTCATTGCCCACGACTCGCATCCATATGTCAAGACTGGGACATAGGTGGAGCGGTATACAGCCATCTTCGTTTTCTTACCAACCTCTTTCTTGCTGAGGAATCCCCGATTTATGGCCTGAAAAAGTCTCCCAGCCGCTGCTTTTCGAGTGGCCAACTCTTCTTTGATGCCTCCCTTTCGGTCTATAATAGCTCCGAGATATTTAAAGTGGTCGACCTGCTCCAGAACCTGTTCTCCCAACTTAATCTGATGTTTTCTTTCTTCTCGTGATATCACCATGGATTTTGTTTTAGAGCTGCTTATGACCATCCCTCTCTTCTCCAGCTCTTCCTTCCAGACTTGCAGGTTGGATTGGAGATGTGCCTCTGATTTAGCAATCAGGGCAACATCATCAGCAAATGCCAGCTCCGAAATATAGACCTGTCTCATCTTCCAGTACCCCACTGAATACTTTCTTGTTCTCTCCTTACATGCCTTGATGACATCGTCCATAAGGAGTATGAAGAGGTAAGGTGATAGGATATCACCTTGTCTTACACCAGTGGTGGTCCTGAACTCTTCTGACTTATGGTTTGCTGTCCTCACATAATTTCTGCAAGACTTGTAGAAGCTCTGTATAGCATGAATCAGAGGTGCTGGAATATTCTTCCTTGCCAAACAGTCCCAAAGTTTGCTCCAGGGGACCCTGTCAAACGCCTTTTCCAGATCTATGAAACAAAGATGGATCTCACTCTTATACTCAAGGGCCTTTTCACTCAGCTGTCTGAGTGTGAAGATTAGGTAACAGAAACAACACACTATAATTAAAAACCTGCCAATTTTGATGGGTTGTTGCTAGTTATTACATATTAAAGCCACATGTTTTAAGCAAGAGTGTAAGGGATCAATGGCTCACCCTGCACAAATGTAACACTCAATCTTGTTGCATGACTCCACAACTTTAAATTCCTGTACCCCTTGAAAATGCTGCCTATGGGTGTGCATCTTTGATGCGAAAAGAAATAAAAGGATTTAAAAACATGCTACGCATCGCAATCAAAGGGGCAAAAACGTTACATACTAATTGTCCGTTTCGTACACTCGCCCTCCTTAGCCATACAGGGCAGCCTTTCTCATGTCCTGGATTTCAAGAGAACTCAACACAAGGAAATAAGGCTGGTTTTTATACATACATACACAGTCGATAATGCATGTGATGTGATCAGGTGACTTCATATTAATGGAACAAAATGAACAATTGTGACAGAACTGATGGCCGTGATAGTCCTTAAAGCTGTTGTATTTTGATCATTATAACTTATTCCACCAGACCACAAAGTATTTTATATTTGTACTTGCGCCCTAATATAACTGACGGACCTTGTGTCTAGGTTGAAGTCTTTCCAAAACTCCTGTTTTTAAAAAAATTGA
The DNA here is from genome assembly GCA_024509875.1 of Oreohelix idahoensis. Lineage (NCBI taxonomy): Eukaryota > Metazoa > Mollusca > Gastropoda > Stylommatophora > Oreohelicidae > Oreohelix > Oreohelix idahoensis. The sequence goes on along the minus strand of JAMPIV010007404.1, from coordinate 194,464 downwards.
TTTGCAAAGAATGGAGCTAACTGATGCTCGCCCTATACCTAAAGTGGAGTTATCATGGCACTAGTTATTGCAGGGTTTTGCTGTACTAAATGCAAGGTATCATATGTGTTTCATTAACAAAATATGAAAAACCTGCTAATGTGTTTACAGAGAAAATCTTCAAGAGCACCACATTCTTCTCCATTTTATCATCGTCAGAAAAACAAGTTTTCGAAACTCTCACAGTCTAACTAACATCACAGATCTCATATTCTTAATTTACATATAATTTAAAGAAACAAATGTAACAATACAATGAGTTTTGCAGATGGCAATTGTGTAAGTAACAACAGTTGCACTCTTCAACACGAAGTCATTAAGTTCTTAGTTTAGTTTCCTTTACAACCGCTGTAAATTTTACTGTACATCTGAGTTACAAATTGACAGTCCAGCTGTAGAGAGCTGTGTTCAACCAACCAAAGATGATAACTTCAGCATAACAGAAAGCTTAACTTTTCTGGGCAGTTTCTTCTGCCTCAGCATTTGGAGGAATACTATCTCCCAATTGTTCAGCTATTTCATATATTTTCATTGTAGGCAAATTATTGACAATTGCTTCTGCAACATCCATCGAGCTTAGTCCTGCAGAACTACCTATTTCATCCCTTGCTGAGGAGGACGATTCCTCTGAGGCTGCCATTTGAGTGTCATCCCTGTTTCCACTTTCTTTACTGTATGTATTTCCTCCAACGCGATGCAAATGTTTTTCTGGAATACGGATATGCTGGTAGCTTGAGATGGGTATCCGAGATGACGAAGACACATACAACTCACTCCTTTGTCTAAAAGGATCTTCGTCCATTGGTTCACTTTTTAAGGCCACTGGCTCAGAGGTGGCCCTTTTATTAGACGCCTCAAAAGTTTTGACAACAATGTTGTACTCAGAAGCAGAATCATCCCCATGATCAACTTCCCATGGAGATGCATTTGACATGGCCTTGTTGGGAATAAGCATGCGACGAAGAGGAGGTATGGCTGAAGGGAATGAAGTAGGCGCTGGGCTGTACCTACCAGCTCTAGAAGAGGTGCTGGAGGACAATGAGTTGCTGGTATTGACACTGTATGATACTGGTGCAGCTGTAAGCCTGTTCTCTACACCTGGATGAGCACGGTCTGAACCTGGCTGAGTTTCATCTTGCCGACCTTCTGAGCCTACCAATTCGCTATTATAACTAGATGACCTTTTCTCGGTTAGGTCTCGCATGATTTGTGCAGAAGTGCCCTTGTGGATGGACGACACTGGACCATCATCATTTGTGAAGATATTAACATGCTTCTCCCCAGGCCTGAAGCTTGGTGAATGTGTGAACACCACCTGATTATCTTCTGACACTCTCTGGATAAGCACATGCTCTACTGTACTATCATCCACTCTTTCTCGCAGAATCCCATTATTTGTGGTATAGACCAGGACAGTGTTCGTAGGGACTGTATCTGAATACTCAGTGGCAACAACTTTCGAATCTTGGCGATTAGACTGAATAATGGATCCAGTGCCTTTCACATTTTTCATGCCCTGAAAAATTGTTGAAGGACCGTTTTCTTCAAAGTGAATCAGATACTGATTTTCACCACCAATGTATGTTGTAGTTCCATTACTGCCACCACTGCCACTCTTGCTGGCATCCATGTCCAGGAGGAAGGAGGCTTCTCCTGTCTGAGGATCCTGATGGCGAATTAGTACTTGGGAGTACGACTGATTCTGCTTGTGCTGGCTGATGTAGTGCAGGGTCTCTTCCTCTTCTGGAGAGTCACCCTGGCTGTCAACACACCCCGTCTCAATGCTGTTTGGAGTTTCTGTGACAAATCAGGACAACGGTAAAACAGTTAGAAAAATCCATGAAAGAAAGATGCAAGAATGACAATAAAAGTGCTTCATGTGATGATCAGACAATTTTACAGTACTGTTAAAATGTTGCCTTTAAAACAACTGTGTTAAACAAAAAAAAAAGAAAGAAATTGTCACTGCTGCACCTGGCTTTGGTCATTTCATCTGTTTACTGAAAATATTCATTAAACAATGCAGATTGTTGCTCGGCATTTGCATTACAGTTATTTGTCTAGTAATTCAGTTTAATATAAAGGATAACAATTTCAATGAATAAATTAGGTTTGTTTGCAGTGAAAGTAACTTCACAATTTAGGTGTACAAAACATTAAATACCATTGCGGGCTTTAATTTTTGTCTTCAGGTTTGCCTTGATAGCCTCCGTGCTACCATCATTTTCATACAGTTCTGTTCTCACTGAAACACACAAGAAAGTGTAGAAAATGGTGAAGAAAACGGGAACATAAAATGGGTGCCATAATCAATCTTATATTCAGGCACAACCTGTAAACATTAGCTTGTAAGAAAGTATTATAAGTCTGACTTTGTTCTGTCAGAATATTAATCTGTTGGCTCTGAACTGTAGAGAATAGTTTTATAAAGTACCTTTAAACATAAAGAATCAAGGTTAAAGCCATCATAAACTTTCTTCAAGGGAAAAAAAAAAAGCAGCACAAATGGAAAACAGATTAAAATAAAGGTCAAAGAAGAGAAGAAATGCTGTATTCTGGAAATGCGGTGAGAAACAAACATTACTGTATGAAGCAATGGAAATCTAAGTGAATGAAAGAAACAAATGTGACTGTATGAAGCAATGGAAATCTGAGTGAATGAAAGAAACAAACGTGGCTGTATGAAGCAATGGAAATCTGAGTGAATGAAAGAAACAAACGTGACTGTATGAAGCAATGGAAATCTGAGTGAATGAAAGAAACAAACGTGACTGTATGAAGCAATGGAAATCTGAGTGAATGAAAGAAACAAACGTGACTGTATAAAGCAATGGAAATCTGAGTGAATGAAAGAAACAAATAAATAAAAAACTTTCCTCTGTACGTCAATAATCTCATAAGACTCTCCCTTTCTTTTGTTCACTATTTAATGAGCATCGTGAACCACTTTTTTCCCCCCCAAAGTTGGCTTCCATGCAGGAGGCCTGCCCCAAATTACCCTAAGTGTTCTAACAGCAGTGATTTCTCTAGAAATTTATTTGACATGGTGGAGCTGCTAGTTTCAGACACAACCATACCTTTGTCACCTCTTACAACACGCCTGGTAGGAGCACTGATCATGTTTTTCTTCATCTTCTCAGCAACTCCCTGGCTCCACACAGAGCACATAGGTGATCAATAATCCAGACATCTACCTTGAATCTGTTAATTAAAATCTTATTTCCATCATCATTACTGGTTTTTCTACACTCCAAGCCTGTCTTTCCTGTGCCATCTGTTCAAGATTTTTCTGTTATCTCCTTCAGCCCTTTCATGTGTGAATCCAGTTCTCTTCTCCATGTATTTTTGGTCTCCCTCTATTTCTCTTTCCCTGGGGATTCCAGAACAAGGACTGCCTTGTAATGCTATCAACTAGTTTTTCTCTCAATGTGTGTCTTACGCAATGCTTGTGTCTTCTCCAAATACCTTCACAATCTTGCATAATTTATAACAAATGTTAGATAGCTTCATTGCAATCACCTCTTTTATTCTGCTAATTGAAGATATAAGAAATTTGTTACTGTAAGCATAATAGAATTTTGAGCAGAACATTTTTCACTTACATCTCTTAGGGGATGGTTTGATATCATGCTCAATAAAACTCCGTCTCCTTCCACTTGAGTAAACTTGTTCATCAATAGTAATCAATTCTGTAGAAAACAAGGAAGCAACATGCCAATAAACACCAACGTTTATAGTTATGGGGTTTTTTGCTTGTTTTTTTTTTTTTTTTTGGGGGGGGGGGGGGGGGGGGGGTGTGTGTGTGTGTATACAGTGAAAGAGCTTCTGATTGACCGAATGGTCAGAGTGTTGGCCTCTCGCAGCAAAGGTGCCGGGTTCAAAACATGGTGGCATCATGCTCCAGTTTATCCAGCTGTAAATAAGATTCTGCTCCTGAGTTAGGGAAGGAAAAGGCAGTGAGGAAGGCAACTGGTCAACCACCTCTCGATGCCAACCCTAGTATAGTAAAGTCTTGAACACTTCACTCCCCTATGGCAGTATCTGCTTTGGGACTATCTATTTTGGGAAAATTCATGCTTCTGTGTAAACAATAGCCATGCCTGTTGTTTTGTAGTAATGAAGAAAGCCAGACCACTAGCTGTCATATTCAGTTCAGTACTTTTCTGCATCCTGCGGAGCGAAGGCCTACATGTCCTGTATCATTCGCTCAAGGCTCCTCTGTATCTTTCCTATCCCCCTTCATGTCTGTGTTCATTTCCCTTCTCCATATTTTTGTGTCTGGTCTTCCTGTATTTTTACCTTGGGGATCCCTGAACAGGAGCTACCCATCAAATGGTTTTCTTTGTATTCTATCCAGCAACAGTATCTTCTCTTCATATCTCGTTCTACTGGTACTTGGTATTGGAAGAGGGCAGATAACTTTTAACAAAGCAAATGCATTTATTAAAATAAAAACCACAATACTTGTAACTGCTTGAAGCAAATTACTGATGACATATGCCGAGTTTTGTTCTGGACAGCCTTGAGTCCCAGGTTGACAAGACAAGGTGTTTGAGAGATAAAAAAAAGACTTACAGACTTTGAGACAGTGTTGCAGTGTCTCTACTAATCAGGAGTCACTTCTGACGATGAACCCAAAAAAACCACCTAAACTAGTCAGGGCATATATACATAGTTCAATAACAATGACAAGATCTCCTTCACTGTTTTCCTTCCTTCATGTATAAAATGTGAGGAAAATAGTCAGCATTTTTACAAATATACACAAATCAACCCATCAACAACAGACTGATAAGAACAAGACTGAGAGGGAGATTCCCCAACACCACAATTATACAATGCTATGCACCAACAAACGACAGCGATGAAGAGGTCAAGGATGAGTTCTATCAACAAGTACAAACGGAAATGGAAACTGCACTGAGGTACGATCTTATTATAGTAATGGGAGACCTCAATGTGAAAGCTGGAACACACAATACTTATAACGAAAGAGTAATGGGGAAATGCGGCAGTGGAACAGTAAATGAGAATGGGGACAAATTAATAAGCTTCTGCAGTATTAACAATCTGGTCATTGGAGGAACACTTTTTCCACACAAAGATGTGCACAAGTTAACGTGGGAATCACAAATGGATGGGACAGAAACCAGATAGATCACATAATGATCAATGGCAGATGGAGACATGCATTACAAGACGTGAAAGTAAGAAGAGGCGCAGATGTGAGAAGTGATCATCACCTAGTAGTAGCAAGACTGAAGGTGAAACTCAGAGCTGCTGGACCAGTTTCAGTCAAACAGAAAAGATATAACATCACGAAACTTAAGGACCCCCTCACCAGAAAAGCTTTTGTGGTTGACATAAAGAGATAATATCAGATTGCCAAAAGCCAGGAAAGAACAGAGACGGATGATGTCAACCAGAAATTCAACACTATCTCAACAATATACAAGGAAAGCAGCGAGTCATGCTTGGGATTCCAGGAAAGAAAGAGCCAAGATTTGATAACACCAGAAACGCTAAACACCATAGCGAAGAGAAAGGAAATGAAAAGAAAGAAAACAGAAGCTAAGTCTCCCAGGTTGAAGGAAATATATAGTGAACAGTACAGTCAGCTGGACAAGGGAGTAAAACGTCAAACCCGTGATAATAAAAGGACATTTCTGGATGACCTTGCAAGACAGGCAGATGAGGCAGCACTGAGAAATGAACAAAGCACAGTTTATAAAATAACTAAAACTATCAGTGGAAAACGAGGTGCAAACAATATAACGTTAGTAAGAGACAAGCAAGGAAACACTGAAAAAGGAACCACCAGAGACTCAGCTGAATGTTCCTGAGGCTGAATGTGACCCGGATGAAAATACAGACATTCCATGAAGAGAAGAAATCATCACCAGCTATCAAAGTGTTAAAAAATGGAAAAGAGCATGGTCACGACAATCTAAATGCAGAGTTATTCAAGGCAATTTCTGAACTAGCAGCAGACCTATTAGTATTAGAACCCCTATTAGCACAAGTCTGGGAAACTGAGACAACACCAACAGAGTGGAGTAAAGGAATAATTGTCAAATTGCCCAAGAAGGGCGACCTTGTAGACTGCAACAACTGGAGAGGAATTACTCTCCTCTCTGTTCCCAGTAAAATACTAGGCAGGATAATCATCCAGAGAATTTCAAAAGCAGTTGACCATAAATTGAGGAAAGAACAAGCAGGTTTTAGAAAGAACAGAAGATGTGCAGATCATATATTCACCCTCAGGAACATTATAGAGCAGTGTTCAGAATGGCAGAGACAACTATACATTAACTTTGTTGATTTTGAAAAGGCTTTTGACAGCATACACAGTGACAGCCTATGGAAAATACTGAGGGCTTATGGAATTCCCAGCTGCATTGTTTCCATTTTAAAAAGCCTCTATTCTAACTTTACACGCAGTGTTGGATTGAATAATCTAACTTTTGAAGTGAAAACAGAAGTACGACAGGGATGCCCCTTATCAACAACATTATTTTTGACAAACATAGACTGGGTGATGTGCTAGACAACAGAGGGCAGTCCAAGAGGAATTAGATGGACAATGTTTTCTACACTGGAAGACCTGGAATATGCAGATGACATTGCATTACTCGCACATACACATCAACACATCCAAGAAAATACCGATAGACTGAATAAGTATAGCCAGCAGGTTGGTCTTGAACATCAATCTGAAGAAGACAGAGGTCATGACACTCAATGTGGGCAATCCTGAGCCAATAACAATAAGGAACCAGAAGTTAAAACAGACAGACACATTTACTTACCGAGGATGCATAGTAACACCTGATGGCAGAACAAGCAAGGACATTAACAACAGAATGAATAAAGCGAGAACAGCCTTTGCTAGTCTCAACAACATTTGGAAGTCTTCCCAGTACAGCACAAACACCAAATTAAGACTATGAGAGCTGTGTACTTTCTGTGATTCTCTATGGTGCAGAATGCTGGAGAGTAACACAGAAGGAAATGTTGAAACTGTTCTCCTTCCACACAATCTGCCTAAGGAAAATTCTCAGAATCTTTTGGCAGAATACCATCAGCAACCAAGAATTACTTATTCGGAGTAACCAGAAGGACATGCACACCATCATAGCTGGCAGACGCTGGAGTTGGGTTGGCCATGTCCTCAGAAGGGACCCTGATACCATTACAAGAACAGCAATGCTATGGACCCCCAAAGGAAATCGAATGAGAGGCCGACCAAAAACAACTTGGAGAACTGTGGAGGCAGAGATACAAAGAATGAACCAGAGTTGGGGCACTGTACGAAAGATGGCCACCGACTGAACAAAGTGGAGTCAATTTGTTGCTGCCCTACAAGACGCCACCAGGCGTGATGGCAGCTGACTGCTTTGATGGTTGGCGGCTATGGATCAAAGAAGGAAGTAGACACAAATCAAGACTGACAGTTTTATTTTAAACATCCTTCTCATTTAAGTTCTGTGACTTCATTTTCCATCTCGTCTCAGTACTCTGCAACTAGAATGCAAGTGTGCAGCTGCAGTACATCTAACTGAATTTTTTTTTTTTTATCTCACTTGGAAAAATTGGACTTGCAACCCAGCCAATAAAGTAAGCATGAAAATTAGTTTATTTTATTTAAAAATCACTGTCACATATCCTCCCTATTCTATAATGTCGACACAAGAAATTTTCAAACAGATACAAGAAATGCTATGACTGAACATCAGTAGAAGATTAATAAATAACTTTAGATATGCAGAAAATAGTTTTGTTAGCCAAATGCAAACAGGAATCACAAGACCCATTGAAGCAAGTAAACAGCATAAGATATAAATATGGGTTAGACATTAATAATAAGAACATGAAAATTATGATAATTAGCAAAGCAGACGATAAGCCAAGGTTACATATAAGAACAAATGGGAAGATACTGGAATAAGTCAAGAGTTTCTCATTATCTTGGACAGATAATAACAGAAGATGGCAAATGTGAAATAGACATAAAAAAAAGAGAGAATAGAAAAGGCCAAAATAATATTCAATAAAGATGAGACAGATAATAACATCTACAACAACAAAACACTCAGAATAAATATGAGTCACCAAGTGTTGTATACACTCATCATTACTTTATGGTAGCAGAAACATGGACAATGAACAAGCAGCCAGTAAAGAGAATTGAGGTCCTCAAGATGCCGTCACATAGAAGAATGGCGCACATGGAAAGAGATTAAAACATAAAAAGGTCATAGAAAAGATAGGAATAAAAAGAGAAATCAGGCATGAGATTTAAAAAAAAAAAAAAAAACTTTGCTTCGTTTTGGTGAGGCCTTGCCGGTTATATTAGGGCACATGTCCAAATATTAAAGACCTTTAGGTGTGATACCATTTAGGCATGAGATCAAAGTTAGCTCAAATAATTTGGCCATACAAAAAGACATAACATCTTCTGAAAACCAGAATGGAAGGAATAGTTGAAGGGAAATGCACATGTGCAAGACAATGATATATGTGGGCAGATAACATCAACAGATGAACAGGAAAGAGTCTATCAGAGTGTACCATCATGACAAGAGATAGAAGATGTTGGACACTCACTGCAGCCGATCTTCCATTTGAAAATGACAGCTGATCTAATCTGATTTTCATAATCATGTGCTCTAATCCTTCATAGTTGTAACAATCAGTTAATCTAGACACCCTTTATCGCCAAGATTATAGAGCGTATTAAATAAATAACAAAACACAAACCTCCTTGTGGCACATAGTGGAACAAGTAAGTACAGTACTGATTGCTCTGAGGACATTCAAGGTGAAGAGTCACTTGAACTGGAGAAACTAGGTTAGGGCTGTGTTCAAAACGTGGAACCTGATATGTGATCACTCTTTTGTACAGAAGGTCTTCCTTTCCAGGTGAGTATTTTTCAGATTCCCAACGGTCTGTTCCATTGTCGTATGAGACAAACACCCAATATTTGTCTGTGTTGGAGAAAGATATACAAATTAAAAAACAAATAACCTGTACTTAACAAATATAGTCTTACAAATATTAAATCATAATTTTTGTCATCAATTCTTTTGAAACAAGAAGACTTGGCATAAATTTGTTGAAGTCCTATGCTCCTTCGGGTACCTGAGGTGATGATGATGATCAATCCTTTTCATTTACCATGGCACATATTCTAGTCTTCAGTTCTGCCCATAAGGCACCAGTGTTCTTAGGCTCTCTTTAGGTCTTGTTTGAAACAGCCTTGATGATAGCTATTTCATGGCCTTGTCACCACATACCGTTTTAAAAATCGCAACTGCTTTACAATAGAAGAAATTTGTATCTTTAGTTATCAAAGAAACGATTTGTGACTTCATCAGAATGTACCAAGTCTCTATAAGACATGTACAAATCCCTGAAAGCTACTCTATTTAATGATGTGTAATATTCTAATTTTGCCGTATTATTTTTTGTATCATCTTGAAAGTGTTGATTTCTGTTCTGCTCACCAGCAGAATATTTTCATAACATGTATGCTGCTTGAATCCAACATATTATGTTATCAACATAAGAAACAGATAATTATTAGCTGACATATTAATTTTTCATTCTAATATATGACTACGTTTAACAGTTTTTTGGGGGGCTGCAGTAGGTGGAAAGAGAAGCAATCACATTTAAAAAAAATAAAAAAAGCAAATGTAATTCACATTAAAAAAACACATACACGATTTAAGATACAGCAATAAACATCACCAATATACTGTTTATACACGAGTATAGGTCAATCCAACTACAAATCAACCCCTTGACTTTAGGACTTAAAAATCTTCCAAAATGATTAACCTAATTATAAGTCGAAGTTAAAAAAAACAGACGCAAGAAATTTCAATGCTTCTGGCATGTTGCAATATTTTTCACTCTTTTTCAATCAAAGGGTGGGAAATCTAACTGATCCTCAAGTAATGATGCAACCTTTTTGACGTCGAGCTAAAATCCATTCTTTTAGTTCTTCTTCTTCAAGAGCCGGAAAAGTTGAAGTGTTCCCTCTCCTTGCTCATTTCATTTTTTGGCATTTCTTGCAAGGATTCTTTTATTTTATACCAGCCTCGAACAAGTTTTTTGTCTATTTCGAATGGGAATAAATTTCTCGACTAATACTCGAGTATAAATGGTAATTTATTGTTTGTAGTCTTAATCAGCACATTATAATTCATCAGTCTTAAACAGCCCATGTATTTTACCTGACTCAATCACAGGGCCATCTTCTGAGGTAAAAATGTCTATGCAGGCACCAGTCAAAGCAGGTACTTGGTCATTACTCAGTTTATAAATGCTCAAGGATGTCTTTTCACCTGCAGAAAATATTTTGTTTTGTTTTTTGTATGTTATAAACTAATTTTAAAGATTCAGTATGTAAAATGTGTTTACAAAGTTTGTTTTTTTTAAATATAAAAAGAGGTACATTCAAATTTAAGTTTAGATGATTTCTGAATAAATGGAAGTCTCCAAAGAATAAAAATAATAAAAGTTAAAACTGATGTACAATAAAACACTTATAATGTTAAACTTTATTTATTACTGTCACATAATGATGATGACAATGATGATTGTGTGTATAAGTGGCAACTGGTAAAGTATGGAGAGGTCTCTTGTGTGAACAGTATATTTTACAGGCCTGTGTGTATGTTAAGTGTGAATGAATACTGGTCAGTCCGGTTTTATGTGAGGAATGGATGGTAACTTTGTCTCATGCGGGTTTGTGTCAGAAAAACAAGGGAGAATAGTTTTGAGTGTTGAGTGGGTTTTTTGGATTGAGAAGGTGAACGGATGGTTGTTGTGTGCTGAGAGCCGAGCAGACTGGCTGCATTGTATGGATGTAGTATATTATTCTGAAGTCAAGAAAGGAACGAGGATTACGAACTGCAACATTTTGATGACAGGATGTTTAGCTGTATTTTCGGATGATACTGATGTTCATGACATTACTCATTATATTCTGTTATGAGGCTAAAATTCCCGAGTTGGTCGTTCATTTAAGAATGAATGTGTGATTTATAAGGACCTTTCATTCCGTTAGACTTTCTAACATACAGGTTGTGTGTCTCCCAGTACATGCTATGTACACCTAGTGCCCTAGATATAGAGAGTTACGCCAACTAAGGTTTGGCCACCATTTTCGGCTGAACCCGTATCGCAGGAAAATGGACCCAATCGCGACTTTCAGACCCAATTTGCATTTTTGTTTAGGTTAACTACTAATTTGAAATAAAATTAGCTGCAAATACAGTAGCACATATTTGTATCTATTCCATTTTACTGCGATACGGGTTCAGCAGAAAATGGCGGCCAAACCTTAGTTGGCGTAACTCTCTATATCTAGGGCACTATGTACACCCATCAACACACACTAATACTAAATGGTGTCATAGGAGAAGAGACAGCTTGTGTCAACTACATTATTTAATTACTTTTATATTAAACACAGTCTCTGCTCAATTATTTCTGCTGTTTCACAAATTTTTATCTCACGTGAGTGAATTCTTTGTACCCCGTGAGTTTCTTTTTTTTTTTTGCATCGTACATTTATTTCAAAAGACAAAAAATCATTACTCTTATACATTACTCGCTTCTTTCTCCTTTCAATATAACTCAAGCTGTGACATTTCAATACACATAGACTACACACTTTTTGTGGCTCAGCTAATCTCATGAACCAAATCTATTACTCTGGGGGATAAAATAATACTTTTCTATAGTCCATGACATCAACAAACTTAATACAACTATACAACGCAGGGTCAAAAATTTTCTCTGAATCCAGAAACCAACCCAAAAATGTAGAACCTAAATCAAAGACAGCCCTAATGTGACAACTTCTTCTTTCTCGTTCGTCCTGAAAAGGACGTTGGTTGCGTTGTGTCTGTTTTCAGCGGAGCTGCGATATCTGCACCTTTTGGCCGGCACATCCGACTTCAGCACGGCACTTTTTGGGACCGGGTTTGCCTTCCCTCTTCAATCCCTACTATCTCAGCCAGACTGCAGTAATGCAGCCTGTTTCCAGGACCACCATGTAGAGGTGGAGTAGGGTCTTGATCAGCTCTGGTTCGCTGACCCTGATGCAAGCAGTCAAGCTATGAGTCGCTGACTGCATTCTCTATTGCTGCATCTTTGGGTCCCATGTGACAACTAAATATTATAGGTACCAGGCTTCTAGTCACTGATATTTGGCACCTAGAATTTCTGTATTCCTGTGTGAGTTAATAAACCATGATGAAGCTATGATGTTTTACTCACTAGCATTCCTGACCACATGACTTATGGCATGAAGTGACCCATTCAAAATTCCAGGATGACTTTCCACTGTCACAATCACTCCTAAGCACACCTTTGTTGTGTCAAACTTTTCACGTGAAGAAGTATATTTATCTGTACACTGTGACAGGCATCTCTCTATTATTTCAGGAAAGAAACAATTAAAATTTTAAAAAATTCAAAATACTGAAATAAAGCGTATGTAAATATGTAATCCTAATTAAGTTTTTACAAATGATAAATAAAACAAGGACAAGGGTGATGATATTATCAAAAATGTTTCTCTATTATTTCAAAGAAGAAACAGTTATTACAAAAACAAAGCTGTAAGAATTAAAAAAGTAAATAATACACCTTCACACGCATTTGACCAATTTTTATATAGGTTTAAAAAGTAGAATAAGAAATACTATTCGGTATCAGTTACCTAAACTAATTGGAAAACATTAGTTTGAATTTTCAAATGCTTAGATAACCACATAGTAAACTGTGTTGACAAATTAAATTTAAAAGAAAACTGTATATTTTAAAGCAAAAAAAAAGGGCAGTACATTACTTATTTTTCAAAATCTTTATGTCATGTCATAATTTAGTCTTTAACAAAACCTATTAGCCTTAAACTCTGAAGGGCCAACCAATGTTCTGCTCCATTTTAGCACATTTTCAAACAATAAAGATTCTTATACTAGTTCCCCTAAGTATTATCTTTGATAAACCATGAATGTACAGCATCTTCCACTACTGAACTATTCACTGGTCTTGCAGCCTCATTTTCAAACCATCGTCTGAATCAGATATTGTTGTGAATTTCATCATCCTTACTTTTTTTTTTCACTTCCATATTTTTTATACTGCTGCTTTTCTAACATCATAACTGCTGCTAGAGATGACCCACCTCCACCCTTCACAGGAAAATTCAACATTTGCGACTGTGCTCTCAGCTGTCAAAACAGTACAATCTATTTTGACAGACAGTGCCATTACAACACTACAAAGTCTAACACTCAATTAAAACAACTGTTATATCTCACCTTTATCAAACAAAACCTGCAGAGTGCAAGATGCTGTTACCTCCTTCTGTACATTATACGTAGATACTCTTACCTCTTACTCCTTTATAAATGACTCAATAAATAATAATCCCCCCCCCCCCCCCCCAACACTCTATTATTAGAAACCTAAAAAGTTGTTTGTAAGTTTTTATTAGGAAAAAAAGACGCTTGGATAACTGATGTTCAAGTAAATGACAAAATTCTGGTCAGACTGAAAACAGCATCACAAGAGTTCTAGCTAAACTTAATAGTAATTCAAGCACAGTGTCTCTTTTTAACATGCATGACACTGGTTAAAATAACTTGGTAGAATTGAAAAAAAAACCACAGGTACATACCTCTGTATGGAGTTGGAAGGTGTGAGGCTCTTGCACTCAAAACTCCTAAAATATTTTTGTGCTCATTTTTCTTGGTCTTCATCCTCTCAGTTCTTAAGTAAGGAATTCTGGGTGAATATAAGATCAAATATGTGCTGAAAGAAGTTCTATTAAAAGACATCCTATATAGTGTCAGTGACCCATCTTACCTAATTTTCAGTGTTATCTTTTATTTTCTGCCATTTTTTAATTCTTATTCTTCAGGTTCCTAAATGTAAGCCAAAAAACAAAATTTTCAACACATCCCTGCTTCTAATTCCTGTTTTATGTTTTCTTTAGATTAATCAGAGTATTGCTTATTCCTTTTCCTCATTACATATTAAGAAATGCCTACAGTTTTATATACCAATATACATCACACACCGTACATTTTATTAATGTACATTATATAGTAACAACTATGTGTCAGCTTTAATGGCAAAGAAGTTTATTATTCAACACGAAGTTCAGGAATCATATTACAACTTTCTAAGCTTTTTTCTTATTAATGATAAATTAATGCCTTAACAGAAAACCAAAATTCTTATAAACACAGGGATAAATCTATTTTTGGAAAGAAGAACTATGTGATTATCCATGTTTCAAAGGGAAGTAACAATTAATATTATTAATGGAATGACAGAGCATTAGAAAGTGTTACCTGCTCTTCATAACAGTTGCCTGACAAACTATATTTCATGCACCCTACTTTAAAGTAGCACTGCACCTGCATACTACCAACATATAAAAACAGACTTCTAGCTTTTATATACTATATACCATAATTTAATCATTCCTGCATTTAAATTTTCCATGTAACTTACTACTGCTGAATGAATACACCAATAAGGTTTCAATTAGCCATAAATATAGCTTGATCGATCAGGCAATCTATATTTTGCGGGACACTAAAAACAATGAAGTAATATTCTTGGAAGTTAAAAAAAAATGTAATAAGTAAAACTGATTCATCCTAAGTTTCTAAACGGCAATATAACTTAAAGAAATTGAATTTAAAAAAAAAAAAAATCCAAAACAAACATAACTAAATGATGTGCCCTGCTGGAAATTGGTAACTTCACCAAACCACTTGGTAAAATATCTCACTGTGCAAAAAATGGTGCATGTTCCACATAAAAAGTGTAGCGCTTGTGAAACTTTAAATATGTTTCAAACTGTTTCATACTCCTATCAGTCTCATCTAATCTGTCTTGCCTAATCAGTCTTCTCCAATTCATTCCAATTCTCTCTGATCCTTCTAAATTCTGTCTCACATTTTCCTTTTCATGTGCCTTGGGGGCTTCATTTATACCTTAGGAACTCCAGAATAAGCACTGCCTTGTGACACCAGCTAACTGCTTCCGCAATGTAAAAGTAAGCCACCTCCAACATCTCTTGTGCACCTACTGTTCCACTTGTATACCTACTGTTCCACTTGTATATGCCCATGTACTTCCCTCAACTCAGTCCTGATGAACTTGTCCTATCATTCTAGTTTCCCTATTCTACACAAGCTCCCTTTTGTGAATGTTTTACAATTTATTAGTTTATCAGCTTTGTTATCCTTCATGTATTAAATGTTTTTAGCAAAAAATTATTTAGAATTTGTATTGACTAAAGTTCTATTTTTTTTTTTTAAACCAACCTTTAGAGTCATGAACTCTTTTTCTTGGTACTTTTTCCCAGGTCTGTTCTCACCACTGTACCGAAATTTCTGGTAGCTGATACACTTCACAATTTCCACAGAAGGTTTGGCTGAGGGTTGAACATTGTATGCTGAAAGGTTTTGAAAATGGGGAATACAAAATAAACAATTAACAAATATGTCATGGCAACAACAACAAATTACTGTCATAATAGCAGACAATATCATAATTCTTATCTTTCAGCCTCCTGTGAACCAACAGGTCTCCAACAAATTCCCTTCAAGTCTTCCTGTCCTGTGAACCAACAGGCCTCCAACAAATTCACTTTAAGTCTTCCTGTCCTGTGAACCAACAGGCCTCCAACAAATTCACTTCAAGTCTTCCTGTCCTGTGAACCAACAGGCCTCCAACAAATTCACTTCAAGTCTTCCTGTCTTGTGAACCAACAGGCCTCACAAATTCACTTCAAGTCTTACTGTCCTGTGAACCAACAGGCCTCCAACAAATTCACTTCAAGTCTTCCTGTCCTGTGAACCAACAGGCCTCCAACAAATTCACTTCAAGTCTTCCTGTCCTGTGAACCAACAGGCCTCACAAATTCACTTCAAGTCTTACTGTCCTGTGAACCAACAGGCCCCCAACAAATTCACTTCAAGTCTTCCTGTCCTGTGAACCAACAGGCCTCCAACAAATTCACTTCAAGTCTTCCTGTGAACCAACAGGCCTCCAACAAATTCCCTTCAAGTCTTCCTGTCCTGTGAACCAACAGGCCTCCAACAAATTCACTTCAAGTCTTCCTGTCCTGTGCCATCAAGGTCTTTCCTGGTCTTCTCTATCCATTTCATGAATGTCTCCAGTTCTCCTTTTCATGTGTTTCTTGGTCTCCTTGTTATGTTGCATGAGCTCTCATATACGGGATATTGTGTGAATATTTGATTCATGAAACAGTGAGCAATGCAGTGAAATAAATAATGGAAAATTGAAGAAAGCATGAAACTTTAAGTCTTAAGGCACTAGCCACATTATAAACTTTGGTCACCACAATTGTACACTCTGTGTGTGAGATTGTGTGCATGAACATGTGGGTATTTGTGACCTGTCTCTTCTGTGCTATAACAGTAACCAGATGTGTTAGCACAGTGGTTAGTGCACTGGCTTCCCAGCTCAGCGGTCCTGGTCCAATCCACAGTTGAGGTGGGATTTTTAGACCACAAACGGTTCTGAGGTTGACCCAGTCTCATTAATTGGGTACCAGAGCAACTCTTGGAAGGTTAAAGTGGCCGGCGTGATGCTGATCACATCACCCCTAGTGTACCATACGGTCAAGAAAATATGGGCCTAACACCACCTTCCCAACATGCCTCAACGGGCGTGTAAGGGACCCTTTACCCTCTTCTGTGCTATAACAGTAACCAGATGCAAGACAAAATGACAATCTTGATCTGATGTCACATCAACTTGGGTTTGAAAATACACAGGGAAGACAAAAACTATGACAATAAATGTGTCAAACGATAGCAAAGTTTCAGAAACATCATACAAGATGTTGACTCATACATGTATTTTGGCAGGAATATTAGCAAAGTTGGAGGAACAGTGATATCAAAATAAGAATACTAAAAGGCAAGAGGAGCTTTCTCTGCACTGGGAAATATATGGAAATCAAAAGAAATCAATTCCACCACAATCAGTATGGCTCTGAGAACAAGACAAACAACAACTAAGATGTTACAGACTTTCATATATGGAGGCTTGCATAAAAAACAAAAGGACTGAAATGTTATGACAAGATAATCAACGTGGAACTGCTGGAACCAGACAAATACCAGTGGAACAAGAGATGATGAAAAGACAGGAAACTTACGATGGACAGGAAACTTACGATGGACAGGAAACTTACGATGGACAGGACATTTACTGTGGACACCAGCTGATACATTATAAGGTAGTCCTTGTTGTGGAATCCCCAGGGTATAAGAGCACAGACAAACATAGAGAAGGCAACTGAAGACAGACATGAAAGAGATGAAGAAAACATGGAAAGATTCAGAATGGATAGGACAAGACACAAAGGCTTGGTGTGAATTTTATGAAGGTTTATGCTCCTCAGGGAGCTGAAGGGAATAATGATGATGATTTCACACTCTTGTATGGAAAACACTAGAAGAATTGCATTTTATTTTCCACTAAAATAAGTAAAAAGTTATACCTGCAGACAAATTAATTATTTCTTCAGTTGGTAGCTCTTTCTTAACAATTTTGCCTTTGGGAGACCTGCCCCGTGTGTTATTTGGAGCCTAAGAAAGACAACATGAAATTATGTTTTAAAAAAACTTAAATATACAGAAGCTTGCAATAAAGCATCAAATTAATGTATGGAAGTGCTTATATTATAAACGTAATATTGTTTAGTTGATTGACAACTAAGATAAACTGACAACAAAAATAAACTGACAACAAAGATAAACTTTTTCTTTCATGTAAATTCCAATGTTTATACTTACTAACAAATACTTAATTTACTACAATATTTTCTTCTTGCCCTAAATGGTTTGAATCATTGTTTACTGTACACAGGTCATCTGCCTTGGATAAACATTTATAACACATAAGGAAGGGAAACCCGAGGCCTGTAAACAGTAAATAAATATTAGACAAACATAAAGGTATGTTTTCAGGCACTCGTAAGAAATAAAGAAGCAGAAAACTAGACAACAGAAAAATAACAGACGTGAGTGGCTTACCCAGGACTCGAACCCTGGACCTTCCGTGCGATAGCCCTCGCCTAGCTATGCAAGCGAATCACACTTTCCTCCCGGCCATCTAGGCATCACCAAAAAAATTATGCTTCGATGACGGGTCATTAGTGCGACCCGCAACACATAACACCAGAAATTTACCATGGGCAGTCCAGCCGATTAATGACGCAATCACTTCTGTTGTTCCCCTATTATACAGTATAGGTCAGACTTACACAAGACAAAGACCTTAATACTGTGTCTAGTAAATGATAGAAGACTAGGAACAGTAAGTATAGGACAGAGGGTAGTTTTTGGTATTGTATAAACATTTATAACTAAGGAAGGGAAACCCAAGGCCTGTAAACCTACCCTCTGTAGGTTTACCCATGGTAAATTTCCGGTGTTATGTGTTGCAGGTCGCACTTATGACCCGTCATTGAAGCATCATCATTTTTTGGTGATGCCTAGATGGCAGGGAGGATAGTGTGATTCGCTTGCATAGATAGGCAGGGTTGTCACACGGAAGGTCCTGGGTAAGCCACTCACGTCTGTTATTTTTCTGTTGTCTAGTTTTCTACTTCTTTATTTCTTACGAGTGCCTGAAAACATACCTTTATGTTTGTCTAATATTTATTTACTGTTTACAGGCCTCAGGTTTCCCTTCCTTATGTGTTATAAATGTTTATACAATACCAAAACCTACCCTCTGTCCTGTACTTACTGTTCTTAGTCTTCTATCATTTACTAGACACAGTATTAAGGTCTTTGTCTTGTGTAAGTCTGACCTATACTGTATAATAGGGGAACAACAGAAGTGATTGCGTCATTAATAGGCTGGACTGCCCATGGTAAATTTCTGGTGTTATGTGTTGCGGGTCGCACATATGACACGTCATCGAAGCATCATTTTTTGGTGATGCCTAGATGGCAGGGAGGATGGTGTGATTCGCTTGCATAGCTAGGCGGGGTTGTCACACGGAAGGTCCTGGGTTTGAGTCCTTTGTAAGCCACTCACGTCTGTTATTTTTCTGTTGTCTAGTTTTCTGCTTCTTTATTTCTTATGAGTGCCTGAAAACATACCTTTATGTTTGTCTAATATTTATCATCTGCCTTGGGTCATGTTTGAGTTAACATTATTTGTTTGTTCATCATCTGTAATAGTGAAGTAAATAAGTGTACTATTTATGTGTTTATTTTAAAAGAATATGGTTAGGGTTTTAGTGTTAGGGTTTTTAAAAAAAATAGCTGCTAATGGTAACTTTAACTCTAAACCTGACCCTCTTTGCGACAAAGATGGAATATGTAGGCTACAGTGAATTGTGATTCAACCCTAGAAATGTAGCTTGTTCTGAATGCTCAAAGATGACTATTATTTGGATGACAAAAGTCCAAGTGGTATAAATTTACTATTAGTTGGACAACCAACTGCAGTGTACTACTAGAATATAATTACTACATTTTTCTCTGGTATCACTTGTTAATACACTGTTTTGGACTGATTAACTCATTCCGTCCAAACGGACGCGCCACGCGCCAGATAGGACTTCCGGTCGGACCACTGGCGTACCTTGCGCCAATGTGATATATGTCGAGTTTGAACGGAAAGTTATAAATACCTAGCAACTAGCCGAGTTTTAAATGATTTAATTTCATCCGGCACATGTTTATGGACGTTTTTGAGCAAAAAAAAAATTTGTGTAGCTAAAATTGTGTGTGTTATATCCATTTCTATTCCTTTCTTTACATACAAAATGGATCGAGAATCTTCAGACCCATGGCGCGTCAGTGCGATATATGTCGAGTTTGAACGAAAAGTTATAAATACCTAGCAACTAGCTGGTTTTTAAATCATTTCATTACATCTAGGACATGTTTATGGACGTTTGTGAGCAAAAAAACAAATTTGTGAAGCTAAAATTGTGTGTTTTATATCCATTTCTATTTCTTTGTTTACATACAAAATGGATCGAGAATCTTCTTCTAAACACCTGCTTTCGGCTGAGCAAGCACGACGCTAATTTCTCAGTCGACAGAAGATAACTCGAGCGACACGGATTTTAGAAGTTAGGTTTAGTAATTCCAATGAAGACATTGTAAAGACTTTGTGTCAGAATATTCATGAAAGTGATCATTCTGAGGGCGATGTCGATCAGCTGATTGAACATGCATCAGGTAGGGCTGGTATAAAAAGAGCAAAACTTTCAGTCACTAAAGGAGAAGGATAAAGAGGCAAAAACACCATTGTGACCAAAAGTAAAGCTATGAGAACTGCCACAAGTCTAGAGGCAGGTGCATCCTCACAAGATGTCCCAGAGTGGTTAGAAATTGCTGAGGGGATGACACAAAATGCATTTCGATTTTGTCCAAAGAGAACACCAGGTGTGACTGAGGGGTTTGACCTGTCAACCCCATTGAAATGTTTCAGTGTTTTGTTTACAGATGAGGTTCAAGATTTCATGTTCCAGTGCATCAATGATTATACCAGACTCAAATCTATTCAAAATAACCCTGCGAAACAATATTCATTGTATTCTCGGTGGACCAAAGTCACACGCCATGAACTTGATAAGTTTATTGCTGTCCTAATAAATATTGGGATTCAGAAAAGACCATGCATTCGCAACTACTGGTCTACATCTGCAGAATTTTATACTCCTTGGTTTCTTCAAATGTTTTCAAGAAGTAGATTTGAAGCATTATATCATACAATGCTTCATGCCTCTGATGAAAATTCACAAGGAAAAGAAAAGATTTTATGAACATGTTGTTGCAAAATATTCAGAGTGCCTTTTACCCATTCCAAAATTTCAGTTTGAATGAAGTGGTAATAGGGTATAAAGGCAGATGGCAATATAAGCAGTATAATCCAAGGTTTTCCTTGTATCTTCTCAGGCCAAAGTGGAAGCACATTGTCAAACCAAAAATGAATATAGTTGGTGTAAATAATATTAGTCATAGTTGTTTTGTATTTACAGAAATTTGTGGTGTAGGAACAAAATCATATAAATTATATATTTGAAGTGATTGTGGTAAAATGTGTTGTGTTTTCAAAATGGATGTGCACTGATATTCTGAGATTTTTCTGCTATGGATTAAACTGGAGCTGACATATGTGAGTACAGTTTATTTATCTTTTTTCCAGTTATTTTTGATTAGGTCTACACTTCACATAACATGACAGACTCTTTTCCTACATCAAATAATTATCTACAGCATTTCACAAGATTCTTCAGTCAATTTCCCACATGTTGATGTATAACATCAACACCTAGTTAAATAAAATGTGTATCTACTGCCTGTTTTTAAAATATAACCTGAAGAGAAAAATTGCAAACATTTTGAGCGGTTGTTTTTACAAACATATGTGGCTTTGAGAAAAAAAATCATAAAAATTACATCTATGAAGTGATAGTGATAAAAGTTTCTAGATATGTTTCAAACTAAATGTGCACTGATATTCTGAACATTTTATTGCCATACATTAATTGGGAGCTGAAATATTTAAATTTAAGTATACAATTTTATTTTATTTTTTAAACATTTTTAAAATCAAGTCTACACTTCACAAGACATAACACACACCTATTCATATCAATTAATTATATGAATCAATTCATAAGATTCTCCAGTCAATTTCACACATTTAAATGTATAACATTAACACCTAGTTAAATAAAATGTGTATCTACTGCCTGTTTTTTTAATATAACCTGAAGAGAAAAATTGCAAACATTTTGAGCGGTTGTTTTTACAAACATATGTGGCTTTGAGAAAAAAAAATCATAAAAATTACATCTATGAAGTGATAGTGATAAAAGTTTCTAGATATGTTTCAAACTAAATGTGCACTGATATTCTGAACATTTTATTGCCATACATTAATTGGGAGCTGAAATATTTAAGTTTAAGTATACAATTAAAAAAAAATTTTTAAACACTTTTTTAATCAAGTCTACACTTCACAAGACATAACACACACCTATTCATATTAATTAATTATATGAAGCAATTCATAAGATTCTCCAGTCAATTTCACACATTTAAATGTATAACACAACTACCTACTGAACTTATGTATTTGTCCACTGTCTGTTTTTAAAACCTCACCTGTCTGAAA
Organism: Oreohelix idahoensis; assembly: GCA_024509875.1. Lineage (NCBI taxonomy): Eukaryota > Metazoa > Mollusca > Gastropoda > Stylommatophora > Oreohelicidae > Oreohelix > Oreohelix idahoensis. Next base: position 172,200 of record JAMPIV010007404.1, on the reverse strand, counting down.
AAATTGCATCCATTTTCGGGCCTGGGTAAAACCCAAAAACAGCCTGGGGGGGAATGAGTTAAAAATGACTAGCTACAACTGGCCTACTGTGTGGAATATCTTCTGTTGATTTGCAGTTCATACTCAAAGTAGGCCCTATTAACAGATTCTGATTTTCAAGATGAACAATTCATTATTACTTTTTAAAATCCCTTCAGTCTCTTATTTAGAGATTGAACATATTATTTAATAATGGAACATGAATATTTAACGACGAAGATGAACTGAGGGGAACACTAAAAATGTAAAATGACAACAAATCAAGGCTGCAGTACGTGCACTAGATCTGAAACTGTGCCCTAGGTCTGAAACCAGTAATCAGTCTCACTTGTGACTGTTCACGGTATTATGCAGTATATAAAAGGCGAAAACTAACTGAGCGCATTACTATAACACACAATATACCCCAATTATAACCAACTTTCAGGTTGAACAGGGTATTACAGCAACATAGTAGACGAAAACAACAACAACAACAGCGCATTACTGTTGCAGAAGTCCAACATCGGGTGTCAACAGTAGGCAGTTACAGAAAACAACGTGAAATGTTGTGCTTGTCAACCAATTAGCGTAGGCTTCTTTCACGTTAAAAAGGAATAAACAAAATATGTTCTCATACACATATATTGTTTTAATTAATGAAGACAAGTATCCTGCTCAACCTGCAACGTACACATAAAGAATAAAAACCAGTCTTGAAGAATAAGGAGAAAAAAAAAAACAGTCGCACCACTCTGGATGTGACTTTTTATTCAAAAATCCATCGCGGCGCAGTAACGGCAACGCCCGATCTTGTTCTGTCCTTGACAATATAATCTTACCTTAGGCTTCATAACCGGCTTGTATATGAACTTCGATGATCTTTCAAACTGCGTTTTGTGTGAAAAATCGTTAGGAATTTGTTTTAATACGATGGAACAATATGAGAAATGCGAGTTTTGAAGATATCGGTCAGACTACAGTTCCCACAACCCAAAATGGCTGTGCTCGGGTTTTTCCTCAAGAAAGATACTAATTTTAGCACATGTCAAATTCCCGTCAGGCAGTCGAAGGATTAGCAAGTTCCGCAAATTGTCATTGGCTGTGTATCATTGCAAAGGGGGGAAAACCCTATTATTGCGTGTCCGGGTTTGACTATAAACGAATGACTAAAAATGTAAATATAAATTCTTAGGAAAAATCCATCAACCGAAACCATAACCACACAGACACATGTTGTTAATTGCAACAGTAGCACTTCCTGCTGAAAATAACTCACCTACAACCAAAGCAAAAGCAGGTCATCCAGTTTAGTTGTGTTTGTAGTGCTCTTTCTCGACGTGGCAATTGTTAAAGTTAAGGTATCCCCGATAGCAAACACACAGCCACGTCATCCTGAAATACAGTAGCAGCTACTAACGAACATTATTGCACTAGGGATGTATAATTTTTTTTTAATGTCTACTTCTTATGTGCCGTACCGGCTGGTGCAGGCAATCATACCTTTTCATATTTTCTTATCCCTGTTTTATTCTTCCATCCAGAGGTCGGCAACCAGTCGATCCAGATCTACCGTTAGATCCCAAGGAATGATTTGGTAGATCATTAGGCGACTGCGGGGAAAACAAGAATTAATGTAACCTAGAGAAATTTCAGACTAGCCGTCTCCCGCTGACATTTAAAATCGCCGTGTCCAGGGGATCAAAGGTATTTTTGCCGCGTTCCCAGTGAAGACTCACGAGATAGGTACTAACATTTATTCCCGAACTGCATGCGATGGGAATGCTGATCTTTTCTTTGAACAGTTTGCAAGAATGAGTGAAAACGAAAGGCCAAAAAAAACAAACCTATCATTCTCATTATGGATCGGAACAGGACTATTTTTTTTAGTGATGTAAACATGACACGTGTGTGTTTAGTCCAAGGCAATTATCACTTTTAGATTACTGCATAAGACGTGGTGTGACGAATTATTAACTGAACATTAAAGAAATTGTGGATAAGAATGGCTGAAGCTTCTCACTAAAATGTACGTTAGATTAATATCATTTTTTTAACTTAACTATATGTAGCGACTTTTATAGTTTAGTATTTCTTTCCTCCCTTCCTCTCCGCTTAAAATTACAAATAGAATGCACTTATTGGGCATTCCAAATGCTACAAGACTTGAAAATAGGCATGATCAATCTCTTCCATCTCATAAGTTTTATTTCTTTCTTTATTTCTTCTTTCGTTGGTTTTCATAGTTAATTTATAGCTCTGCTTCTGCTGGCTGGATGTCTGGGGGATTTTATGGCGCTGGTCTATTGAGGTCCTCAAAATATTCCGTCCACGTCTTCATTTGCTCTTGTATATAGCTGCGCAGTTTTCCATTCTTGTCTTTAATTAGGCCATTTGCTTGCTTGTATTTTCCTGTTAGCTTCTTTGTGTTGATATACAGTTCTCTCATATTTCCTTTAGCTGCAGCATCTTCTGTCTGCCTTGACAACTCCTCAATATATTTCCTGTTGTCTTTTATTGATGCTTCTTGTTACTTCTTTGCTTGCTTCTGTGTACATTTCTTGAGCTTTGGCTTTTGAACTTCTGGTGTTGCTTCTGTTTAATTCTGCTGTCTTGTTTTTTTTTTTTTCCTGTCTTTTATCTTTTTGGTGGTTTCTGATGTTATCCATGCTTTTTGTTGTCGTTCTTTTTTCACCAGTGTTTCTGCACATGTCTCACTCCATATAGTTTTGATTTGCTGCCAGCAGTCTTCTGTATTCGCAACGTCTTCCAGCAGTAGGAGGACTTGGCATTTGTTGGATATTGTGGCCGTAAATTTGTCTCTTGTTTCTTGACTTCTTAGATGTCCTTTTATTTAATTGTTTCACAGCTATGTATTGCTGTATATCTCTTGAGTTTCATCTTTACTTTGGCTATCAGAAGATGGTAATCTGATGCCACATCTGCTCCTCTATATACCTTTACATCATGCAATGATGATCTAAACTTCTTGTTTTATGCATATATGATCAATCTGATTTTGTTCTATGGTCTGGTGATATCCGCGTTGTCTTGTGTATTCTCTTATGTGGAAACATGCTTCGTCCTTTAGCCAGTTGATTTGAAGCACAGAAGTTTGTGAATAGTTTGCCTTTTTCATTCATTATACCTATCCCATGTTTTCTTCAAAGATGGTGCTGTCTGTACCTATCTTTGCATTCATGTCACTCATCAAAATTGTGATTTCTTTTTTTTTTTTTATATCCATAATGTCTTGTGGCCTGGTGTAAAATGGTTCTTTCCCAGATTCTTCTTTGTGATTGGTTGTTGCATAATATTGAATGACATTTACCTTTATTTTCTTTTAAGCTGTATTGAAAGTTGCTGTTATGATGCTGGGATACACTTCTTCCCATTCAATGAGTGCTTTAGGTGCTTCTTTAGATAATATTGGAGCTACCCACTCACTGTGGTGTGAACTTCCTTCTTCATGTCCCGAGGACAGTACCATTTCATCTGTGCTGAGTTTCCTCCTGTCTACCTCCTTCCACTTTGTTTCGCACAGTCCCAGAACATTGATCTTATATTCCCTCACTTCTGCTGCTACATGTACCGTTTTCCCTTGTTCGTTCAATGTCCGAACATTCCAGGAGCCAAATGTGTATATTCCTAGAAGAAAAATGGTTAATCAGCAACATAGACTCCTTTCGGCTTTGTCTGGGTTGCATCATACGCCTCCCTACGAGAAGACCTTCTCTTGTTTTGGATGATTGAGTTTTATTTTTATCCTTAGTTGACCTGTCCATGTTTGTTGGAGTTATTGTGGTTTAACAATTTTTACAGGATGGAGTAGCCAGTCCCATGCCTAACCCTCCTTAGTCGCTCTTTACGGTATGCTTGGTAGGGAACAGTGTTATTATTCTTTGCTCCCCTTTCGGGTCTCTATAACACATAGATGATAATGAGAAACAGCTATATGAATAAATACTAAAGAACAGCCGTAGTAAATAGGATGTGGCGATACGCATAATGAAAACTGGTACTATGACGATGATAAAAAAAAAATCATGGAAATAAATATATCAACATAGATAACACAGGAAATAATTATGTAAAAGAATTCAAATATGTAGTGTTGATGTATATACGTTTCCATGCTGATACTTTGTTTTCCCGACTAGAGTTACTTGCCCTTATGGGAACTCTTCTGCTTACCTATTTCTTCTATTTCCTGTTTCTAAGATGGTCGATTAAACATGTCGTTATGTATTCAGTGTGTTCACCTTCGTGATTATGCTTTGTAACGTGAGTTTGTATGACAGCCAGCCACGTCTCATTATAATTAACAATATTTACTACACACAACAGTAAATATCAACATGGTGGCAGCGGTGTTTATTTCTTCAGAATTCGGACTATTCTGCTGAATATCTTGTAATACGTGTGCTGACGTCATTATACTTGAGGTGAGATTACTGGTTATTGCTTGCATACCATTATTAGACATTTCGTCATGGCAGAACGGCCCTTATTTCGGTTACCACCCTGCCTAGACATAAATAACGTCGAACCAGACATATTTCGTAAATGGAGACGACAGTTAGAACTATACATGCATGCATCAGAGGTGGCGTCTAAACCTGATTCTGTTCGGGCGGCCATTATCCTACAGTGTGCTGGACCTCAAGCTGTTGAAGTTTTTGATCAACTGGCAGAGGAAGGAGACCACTCTAATCCTACTAAAATTCTCGATTTGCTCCAGAACCATTGTAGCTCACGAAGCAATGAAGTATTACATACGTTCAGATTCTGGAACACACCTCTTCAAGATCCTTTTAATTCCTTTTTGACTGAGCTGAGAGCTAAGGCAGATTTATGCAACTTTAACGACAAGGATCGTATGATAAGAGACAAAATTGTCTTTACTGTTAACAAAAGGTTACAAGAGAAGCTCTTGAGAGAAGCTGACCTCAACCTAAAGAAAGCCATTCACATATGCAGAGTCTTTGAGCAAACTGGAAATGACATAAGTGAGATGAATAATACAGTACAACCTTCTGAAGCAAGGGTTGAAAAGGTACAGAAAAAATCACTCAACCGTAAACCTCCCAAGAGAGACACTGGGCATGCTGCTGGTAAAGCCTGTCAAAGTAACACTGACAGTGGGTACTTTGAACCTAGAAAGGAGTGTCATTACTGTGGACAGAAACATCTATTGATTAAGAAAAAGTGTCCTGCATGGGGGAAGTTTTGCTCAAACTGTGGGGGAAGAAACCATTTCAAAGTTAAATGCAAGAAAGTTCACACTGTTCACACAGAGTTAGTGGAAGATTCTGAAGTTTTTCTTAACTGTGTGAAGTCTAGTCTAGTAAAGCTTGTTCATCTGCACAACTCATTGTCAATGGAAAGATGGTAAAATTTCAGCTAGATACAGCAGCTGATGTGAATACAATCTGTCAACGCTTTGTGATGCAAGAACAATTGTTACCCACTAAACAGAGGCTTGTTATGTTTCAATGGTACTAAGATGACTCCACTGCGAGAAGTTCTATTAACTGCTGAGAATCCTAAGACTGGGACAAAACACAATATAAGGTTTACTGTTGTGAAAAATAGATTCACATGTTTGCTGGGCAACAACACACTGCATGATCTACATTTTGTGACAGTCAACACAAACAAATTTATTGCTAAGGTGGCTACTGACAGTTCAGATAATGATCATAACTCTGATAACCATCTAGGTGTCCTGGGTGAAGCTGTGTTGCATATTGATCCTAATATTCGTCCAAAGGCACTGCCGTGCAGAAAAATACCATTTTCACTTAAGAGCAAGGTAAAGTCAGAGCTTCAAAATCTAATGAACAGAGGTATATTAATACCAGTAGAGGAACCGACTGAATGGGTTAACCAAATGGCTGTTGTTGAAAAGTCTGATGGTTCTTTAAGAATATGCATTGATCCTAGACCCCTGAATGAGGCTTTGCAGAGGGAGCATTACAGATTACCAACTTTGGATGATGTATTGCCTGAACTCAATAATGCCAAGATTTTCACAAAGCTGGATATCAAGGAAGCATTCTGGCATATCAAACTTGATGAGAAGTCTAGTAAACTTACAACAATGATCACACCTTATGGTAGGTTCAGATGGTCTAGATTACCATTTGGCTTGAATGTAAGCAGTGAAATTTTCCAGAGGCATCTAGCACAAGCTCTTGAAGGTCTTCATGGTTGCATCAATGTTGCTGATGACATAGTTATTGCAGGTTGTGGATCAAACAGACAGCAAGCAATTAAGGACCATGATCTGAAGCTCAAAGCACTGAAACATAGGTGTAAAGAGAAAGGCATTAAACTGAATGACGCTAAAGCTCAAGAGAAGAAAGAAGAAATTACCTTCATGGGTCACCTTATTACTGCTCGAGGTGTTGAACCAGACAAGAAAAAGGTTGAGACAATACTAAACATGCCCGTTCCTAAGGACTGTCATGAGGTTCGCAGATTTTGCGGCATGATACAGTATCTAGCAAAGTTTCTCAACAATCTTTCAGAAGTTCTTCATCCAATAAGAGAACTTACACGTAAGGATACTCCCTTTATCTGGTCTGCTGAATGTGAACAAGCTTTCAAGAGAGTCAAGAAACTGATTACTTCTACTCCAGTACTCGCATACTATGATCCTGATGAATCTTTGTGTATTCAAGTTGATAGTAGCAGCTATGGACTTGGGGCTGTCCTCCTACAAAATGGTCATCCAATAGAGTTTGCTTCAAGAGCTCTAACTGAAACAGAACAACGCTGGGCTCAAATTGAGAAGGAACTCTTAGCTGTTGTATATGGTTTGGAACGCTTTGACCAGTACACTTATGGAAGGAAAGTTACAGTCATCAACGACCATAAACCTTTGGCAGCCATCGTTAAGAAACCTCTGAGTCAAATTCCTCGAAGACTGCAGAATTTACTGATGCGCAGCCATCGATATGACTTTGAATTCCAATGGGTACAAGGTTCCGATCTTCTTATAGCCGACACACTGTCCAGAGTTTGTATTCATAATGTCACATTGGATTCCTTAGCTGATAGAGAGAGCAATGCAGGAGCTGATGCACCTGTAAGATTACCTGAAATACCAGATGTGATGATGGAAAAGATTAAAGCTGAAACTCTCAAAGACAGCGTGCTCCAGAGGTTGAAGTCGACCATTTTGGATGGGTGGCCTAAAAGAAAGTCTGATGTACCAGCTGAGCTTATGCCTTATTTTGACATTCGTGATACTCTGACAACAGAACAAGGCATAATACTTAAAGGAGAGCGTATTCTTATCCCAAAAGCACTGAGGCCTGAAATCAAGCAGAAGCTACACGCTGCTCATCTTGCATTTGACAGCATGATGCGCCGGGCCAGAAGTTGTCTGTTTTGGATCGGCATGACGGCTGAGATTCGACAGATAGCTGACAGTTGTCCAGAATGTCAAGAAACGAAGGCAAGGAATACTAAAGAACCTTTAAACCAACACTCAAGAGGTTTATCACCCTGGGAGAAAGTTGGCACTGACATCTTTATTATAGAAGGCCGATATTATTTAGTCCTGATTGACTACTTCTCCAACTTCATTGAAGTAGACTTTCTACCTACAATGACAGCACAGTTAGTCATCAGGAAATTGAAGTCTCATTTTGCTCGTTATGGTGTTCCTAAAGTTATTGTATCTGACCAAGGTACTCAGTTTACGTCTGCACAGTTCAGATCATTTACTGCTAGATGGGGAATACTTCATGTTAAATCAGCACCAGGTCACCATAAAGCCAATGGATTAGCTGAATCTGCTGTGAAACTCATCAAGGGTATGATGAGAAAGACTGTTCAAAATAATACAGATGCATATGAGGCACTACTTGAACTTCGTAATACGCCGAGACAAGGGTTTGATCAAAGTCCAGCAGAAATACTGTTCAACAGGAAACTGCGTACACTGATACCTTCTGCAGTGAAACCCGTTGCATCTCACAGTAGAGTTATTGAAAGTAGAGGCAAGAGAGACAGATCAGTGAAGAAGTATTATGATAAAACTGCTCATGATCTGCCCAAGTTGTCTCACCAGCCAGTCTACTATCAAGACCCTGAACAACCAAACTGGCAACCTGGAAGGATTGATAAGAGGCTCTCTGAAAGATCTTATCTCGTTGAAGGGGAGAATGGAGGTCAATATGTCAGAAACAGAATTCATCTAAGACCTAAAACAACACCTTTCACACACGATCCCGCGGACCTGGAAATTGATTTCTCCTCTCCAGTTCTACCCGAGCAACAGGTTGTTTTGCCAGACATGGAGAACACTAGTGAAGTGAACATTTCCAATCCTCCAGAAGTTGATCCTTCAACTCCAGCTACTTCTAGTCCTGGGAAAGCTGGCAAAGAACAGGAACATTCTCTCCTACCATCTTGCTCTAAGAGACCTCAAAGAGATCGCAAGAAACCCTCTTGGATGAATGACTTTGTTCACTCATAAAGAAGGGGGGATGTTGATGTATGTACGTTTCCCGACTAGCTGATACTTTCGTTCCGGACTATTTCCTAAGACTAAGAGTTACTTGTTCCCTTATGATGGTAACTCTCCAGCCAGCCACGTCTCATTATAATTAACAATATTTACTTACACAACTTATCCTAGTTTTTAACAGATTGGTCGAAACACGATAAACATGTCGTTATGCAAATATATACAGAGAACGTCAAACATGGACATAATGTATGTCAGAGATGCATAAACTAGTGACTGCTGGAAAGGAATAATAGCAGCACAAAAAACACGAGGCGGACATACCTATAATACACAGAAACACGAGAAAATGTAATTCAGACAAATGGTTAGAATACAAACATATTTAACAGTTTAACCATCAGGCAAGCAACTCGAAAGATAATGTGGCAGTTAACGAGGTATTTGTTGAGTGTCTTTTTTGTTGTACGCCATAATTGTTGAAGGCGATGAAGACATAGTATGGTATCTGTGGTCTGGTTTGTGTAGGATGCAGATGTGTATTCAAACAGTGAGCATTACAAGCAGGGCAATCCACACAAGGACGTCACGTTAACTCACGATGTGAAAAGTCAATGATGCTTTCAACAGCTAGTGACGGTTTTTGTATAATTTATTATAGACGCCACAATGACGAGGTGTGTAGACATAAACAAGCAGGTACATCATAGGTACGATCAAACAGTCATTATTACATATGTAGTCAATGCAGCAGGAACAGCAGACAACATCAAAATAATGTACATCATATGCCTTTTAGGATATCGTAATCAGCTGTACATGTAGTCAGGTAGTAAACTTCCCCTTTCCACAAGAGCTAGTAGATATCAACTAGGAGATTAAATCTGGTCTCCTATTTTTGACCTCAACAAGACAGGCATGTCTTTTGAGCGTCACATTATCGTCCTCTATGTTCCTTATACAGCAAAGGTATCAAACCTAGATCCATCAATAAAGGTCAGGAAGCAAATAGTCCGTAGGACAGGCATCAATCGATGCGTGACAATATAAGTGGATCGTGAGCTGAGCAAACTTGTCATATCACAGACTTTATAATAAGGCAGGCTAAGCAAAAGTCAACATCACAAGATGGCGATAAAGTTACTCAGTAAGAAAGATTTAGTTACCTGTTCATCAGGAATTAAATCACATAAATCACGTATGCCTCCAGGCATTTGGAATAATATAGAGATATAGCATCTCAAAAAAGGAACAACAATGATGAGGACTCCTTCCTGAATAAACTAAGCGAAGACTAGCACATCGCTACGTCTCGCCTTACCAGCATCTCTGCTCAGACTGACCTGGGCGGAAATCATTTAAACAATGCCACAAACAGAGACATGCGCAGAACACGCGAATCGAATACAACTCAGCTAAACTTACGAAACGAAGAATGTTCTACGATGTTCGACTAAAGACTCGAACCTTAAAAGGAAATGAATCTTGAAACATTGCGATTGCCAACTGTTTTCTAAGAACTGGCGATCTGAGCGCTCCATATATGGAAATGACTCAAAATCGTTCACACAACTATCATCAACCCTAGCTATCAAGATAAGACAACTTCTTGACGATAGCTATCAAGATTAGACGACTGTCGAAATAGAAGTGACTACAATTCCATGAGTTACTTCCCATGCATTAAAAAATTAACTATAGTCAAAATGCATGGTCAGAATAAGTTGCGACAAGTTTAGCGCAACAGTATGGTATAAGCGAGGTAACTATATATATAAATAGGAGAGACAAGTGTTACTTCTCTTGGCGTGAAGACTTAAGAATTGTATGGATTACTTCCCTGGTAATAGAGACGCGAACGATGTCAAATATTAAGGGACTTTTGGGTCACGTGAAATGTTGATAAAACGAGCTCGCAACCAGTTTTGCGGATTCTTCCTTCTCAATGTTTCAAACAATCTAGATCATGTAGAGCAGCTACAAGTGCGCGTTCAGCACGAAAGGAGGTTGACGTCGCATTTTTACATGCTAGGCAGTGTGTGATTACAGATGAGTTCAACTCCATAGATCCTCAAGAAGAATTCGGGGAACAGCGATGAATTTTTTTATGTTTTTCACGGAAACTCTGCCTAGGTCGGTCCCATGCCCAGCTGAAAAAGGAGGAGGGCGGCATGCATGGAGGCCGTAAGAAGGCAGCCCCTCCACCTTGCAAAGGCACAACAGGTCAATCATGTTTATCTTAAAACACGATTATAAGTAATGCAAGAGAGAAAACCAGACTGATCTTAAATGCGACGAACTGGCACTGACTACGACTTATGGTGAATGGAATATTAGAAGTATCAACGAGAAAGAAGAGAAGCTGGTGGAGGAGATGAGGAAAGCCAAATTAGGAATCCTAGCTCTGACGGAAACGAAGAAAAAGGGACAAAGAGTTATGGATCTCGATGACGATACTCTGCTCTACACTGGAGTTCACACAACCGAAAGAGCTAAAGGGGGTGTGAGTTGTATTGTGGCTAAAAAGCCAAAAGGATAGCGTCAAGGGATGGAACTTTGTCTCGGAGCGCATAATGGTGCTAAAGCTAAAAGAAGGAGAAACCATAGTCAACCTTGTCATTGTGTATGGGGCAAATGAAGATGAGCGAACGGAAGTCAAAGAAGAATTCTCCGAGCAGCTTCGAAAGACGGCGGGTGACTCCCTGCATGAAATTATCCTCCTTGGAGATTTCAATGCCAAAGTTGGAAATGGCCATGCTAGATGAGATGGAGTTATCGGAAGGTATGGAGAAGATATACTAAGTTACAAACGAAAGCGTTTTCTTAGATTCTGCACTGAGCAAAACCTTGTAATTGAGAACAAAAAGTTACCCCATAAGCGCATGCATGCATACACCATATGTGAGCAATCAAAGAATGAGAAATCAGTGATCGACTATGCTATTGTTAGGAAGAGCTCATTCAAGTATGTGCGGGAAGCAAGAGTCTGGAGAGGGCCGGAGATTGGAAGTGATCACTACCTACTGACAAGTAAAATAACAACTGAAAGAGTTGCTCGGCCTAGGCATTGCACACCATCACACAAGAAACTAAGCAAACGAACAGGATAGATGAACACTAGGACCTACAAGCTAAGAGAGCCAGAAGTTAAGACCAGATATCAGGGGCTTATTGCTACATCCGTGAAACACATAGAAGAACGACCTGGTGCCTTGGAAACCATCTGGCGTAAATTCATGAACATCACAACGACAGCTGCAGCAGAAGCATGTGGTGAAGTCCGAATAGGGAGAAGAGAAAGAGGACACCTTGGTGGACAGAGGAAAAAGAGAAAATAAGAGAAGAAAAAGGCTTGGAAACAATACTTAAAAGCTAAAACCAGAGCAGGAAAAACAGAGACATATAGAGAATATATGACGTTCAGAACAGAAGCAAAGAACAAGGTGCTAGTAGCAAAACCGAAATCCTGGGAAGAATTTGGTGAAAAGCTAGAAAAAGATGCTCAAGAAAACCATAACCTGTTCAACAAGACGCTAAAGAACACGAGGAAGGAAAAACAGTGCCATCTTATATTTACAACGGGCAAGCAAGATAAATTGCTTACAGCACAAAAGGAAGTAATGTAAAGATGGAAAGAATATTTCTCAGAGCTCCTTGATGATAAGTCAAGCCTCCGAAATGATAAGCACTATCACAGAAGAGAAACCCAATGGCGGCGAAGATGGCAACAAGATGGAAGAGCTGAATGCAGCACTGGATAAATTCACGACGAGCAAAGCAGCAGGACATGATGGTATAACACCAGAAATGGTTAAGTACATAGAAGCAGCAGGCGACCTATTACGCCTGAGGGTCCCTGTGGTGTCTCAAGACCATACCAAAGGATATGGAGATTGCAATCATAACACCCATATTAAAAAAGGGTGACAACCGACAATACGGAAACCATATGGATGCATATCCCTTCTGTAGTGAATTTCTAAATACAATATCTAAATTAATATATAACAATATAGGGCATAACGGCCAAAATAAGAAAGTATAAAAGAATTTTCTGCTAGAACTGTTGGTATCGCCTACGCCTTCAGATTATTATTTGCTAACGAATAGCCGAACAAAACGGTACCCAATTTTTCAAATTCGTCCTTGACATAATCACTTTTCCTAGTTCTAAGAAAATATGTGCCTAAAAATGCATTGTGGAACGAGGAGGGGAAAAGATAGATGAAATGCTAATTCCTTTCGCATTGATTTTAAACTAAAAGCCAATACCAGCACAGGGTCAAGCCTTGCCTTAGGGGTTTCCCCAAAATACGAGGAAAAAGTTAGAACATGTAGACAACTCGTGTCACAAAAACAACCTTAGCTCATATTTCAAAGGACGTATTTATCACGTAAATAGAGAAGACAGCACATGGAAAAGAATTGAACGGGTAGTAGACTAAAAATAAAAACACTAACTTAGAAAAAAAAAACTGTACTTCTGAACCAAGCCAACTAGTCCCATATAAATTGTATATTCGTGTACCTTAGGACTTGTTGACAAAGAATATGGTAATAGTTATGCAAATAGTCCATTAATTAACTAATTATAGCCATAATACTATAGTGGACCCGACCAGACTGTCAAGTAAAGATCATGCCTGCTTATAATTTTTTATGGCATGTTTTGAAAAAACGACTTTGGGTAAATGAGGTTAAAAGGTACGGGATATTTGATTGGGTGGATTTTAAAGGAAGGCGAAGTATGATTGGTTGACCTAAAACTAAAAATATATTTGCCTTGGAAACATATTGGGAGTTGTTATTTGAAACGATAGATTCAAAAATAAATGTAAACATGGTCCCATTGGACAAAGCAGTAGATACTGGTACGAAACGGGGACTGTTCACTGCCATTTCAAATAAATTTTGTGTAAAGCAAGATCGATGAGAGCAGGCGGAGAAATTTTCTAACATAGGAAAAGCCTGGACATAGGGCAGATCGAAAATGTGCCATATTCTATTGCCTAGTCATCGTTCAACTGTGTTATTTCCTTGCATCTGTGGTAAGATTGATTTTCTTAACATTTTATTTAAAATAAAATTTGAATGTGAAATACTAACATACGACTATAAGTAAGTGAGTCTATGGCAGACTCAAAACAGAGTCTAGAGATTGATCCAGCATATGAAAGACTATCAGAGAGGTGTAGACCAACTAAATTATATAGGATTATCATCAGGAGCATAATACCTATCCTATTGTATGGACAACAGATTATTGCTGGAATTGCAGAGGCGTTGTAACTATTAGGGGAGAGGAATACTGGTATACCTGGTCACATCAAAAGAAACTGGTGAAAGGGATTGTCGTAAAGAGCTGATCTTACATGTTTGTTTGTAATGTGCCTGTACTGGTTGTTGAGTATTATTGTAGGCTGTTGATTACGAAGGAGGCATATCCTTCTGATTTCAGAGGGTTTTGGTTGCTGTCAATAACTGGTGCCAGACTACAGTGGGCGATATATTCATGCCACAGTCTTGCCTTTTTCGGAGACAACTGTAAACCACCATCATTCTTGAAGAAGTGGGAGCTGAAGGTTGTCGTTCAGCGAAGTGCAGGAAGATTCCTACATCATATTACAAAGATAGGTGCATGTTTCGGCACCTGATCGCTCAACTAACATTATATTAGAAAAAGAGACTGGAAATAGTGATATAAACATTCCATCAGTGTCCATAAAAACTTACAAACAACATGCAGAGATGATGATAGTAAACAATCAACCAGTGTATACTAGAAGTCACCTCAGTTAGACAATACAACTACACCCTTATATAATAATATGTGTATTATGGTCAGAAGACCCATTGTGTAAATTGATTGATGTAATTAATTTCTATGATTTCACTTTGATTGTCAGTCCTGATTCCAAATAAATCAGATTCAGGACAATAAATTGAAAAATATTAACTTTACCCAACTTTCAACCACTGACTTACTAAAGATAGTCTTTTAAAGTGTAGTTTGTATGTGATTGTCGTGGTACTGTTGTGTTGTATTAGATAATAAAATAAATTGTGTAATTGTTTATATGTTTAGTTGGTTAATGCAACCTTACACTAACATTTCATAACCCTAGACACCAAACGTAGTCATCTTACATTCTATCTAGAATAAGTCTGAATGAGATCATAGTGGTGGTAGTAGAAAGGTACCCTGGAAATTTACTCTAATATTTATTATATTCAGGGACCTTCACAGCTGACCTCATTCAATACACTAAGATTTCTTAACAATTCAAACCACCACACCTTCTCACCAACATTTACCGCAGCGCCATACATGACGTCTGTACATCACGAAAAAGAACCTGACCATACCGCGCGCCATACTTTTACCAATGAAAAACGCTTTCTTGGTCCTGTGTTTACTACCACTGGGAAAATAAAGATGGCAATGCCCAATCTGTGTAACCTATTAAATTCGGAATTTTACTACATCATTTTAGAAGAAGTACCACTTGAAAGAGGGTACCAACACAATATTAGGGATGTTACTCTACCCGTAAGTAATAATACTTTTACTAATACTAATATAGGACGGGAGAAATCTTGGGTTGAATGCATTCGAAGCTTCAGGTTGTCCTAAATTTAGCAGTTTAAACTATGCATACTATAAAATGCAATTTGGAAACTAAAAGATTATTACGTACATAGATATATAAAGCCTAATCCCAAGTATAATTTAAGTTTGAGGGAATAAAATCGCATCAGGAATAACGGAGATAATTAAAAAAGTAGTTTTCCTACATTGAACGATAGGCAGAAAGGTACCCATATTTTCTGATCGTGATTACATTCCTCGGGATGCCCATCTCGTACGTCCGAGGTCACACTATAAATAGACTGGCCTAACAAACTCAGGTCAGTCACTATTATTTGAATACACAGAAAGCGGGGAAAAGAAGAGCATATGTTAATGCAAGTGTTTGCCTTCTGTACCTGTTAGCAGACCTTTATCAACCATTACGGGCTCGTCTGTGTGTGTACCTGAGGGTAAGAACGAATCTATATATATATATATATATATATATATATATATATATATATATATATATATATATATATATAATATATAATTAATCCATCTGTGCGATAATTGACCATCTGTGCGATAAGATGTGTTAGATGTGTTTAGGACTTACAGGCTCATGTGTAATTCTAGAGGCAAAGCCCGCCTTCGGAAATATTTAAAATATTGAGAATGATGGCCAAAGTACGACTGTAAGTTTGATAAAGTATTTGAAGAAGTATTTCTTGAATGGAATGAGACACCTACCAGGAACATAAGGAAAGATGAAAGGGATTGTAGTACTGTATAATTTGACCTATTACTTAGTAGTTTTATTCGCAACCAAATTATTGTATGGAGGCGAATCATGGGAAACGAATGATAATTAAGAAGGTAGAAGAAAATTATGATCACATTGAATTAAAATGATTGTTGCTACTATACTATACCTTGTGCATCTGCTAGCACGCTAGTCTGAAACTGTCTATCGTCCCCATCTGTGTCATAGAGGGATATTGATAGGCAAATACAGGGATTGCGTTTAACGTCGTTTCAGGTTTAATCCTTTAACCTAAAGCCTTCCAGAAATAAGAAGAGGCATCTCCTACTGAAGTTACAGCGAATGCAGTGCCAGTCTATGGAAAAGGGCCAGACATATCGTGTGTAACAGTTGGAAAGTTTTCATCTGAAGATTCTCTCCAGCATCAGAGGGAGCCATCTGCAGTGACTCAGATAAGTTGCTATCAAAGCAACTGTGTAGCGTATGCCGGCTAACCAAAAAATAAAAGCATCCAGTTCGTGATGAACAGAACAGTATAGAGCTTCAATTAGATTGTAAAAATAACATTAATAATTCTTCAGTGAAAGATCAAGCAAGCTAGACCGTCTACCAAGAGATAGACATCTTAACACAAGAGAAAGACATTTTTGTTGAACTGTTCTTATTTATTTATTTTTGTAAAATATTTGATTTTAATGCTTTTCAAACAGAAAAGAGAAAATGTATAAATAAATTGTAAATATTTACCAGCAGACTTACTTAAATTCTTTAAGTTAAGTTTTTATTCAATGTTGGTAAATTTTAATTAAATAATTTCCCCTAGCAGAGTCAGAAACAATAATAACTACAATAATCACAGAGGCGGATCAGGAGAGGTAGCAGTTAGGGACTCAGAGTACACATCACCATCTTCTCTGGGAACTTACATAGCGTGACCCTACCTTTGTGTCTATACACCCTTACTCTCTTCAGAGAAGGGGGTATTACTGATAAGACCAGACTCTTATCTGGCACTATCCTGGTATCATCTGATACACCTTTATGTCCAGGATATCTTCTTATTTTTAATAACATCTGAACCTCTCGCGACACTGAGCCACAAATGAAAGAGGTCCAATGTGGCTTCCGAGAAGACCGAAGTACTCAAAACTTTATATTCACACTCTAGACAGCTGAGTGAAAAGGCCCTTGAGTATAAAGGTGAGAAACATCTTTGTTTCTTGGATCTCGAAAAGGCGTTTGAAATGATCCCCTGAATCAAATTTCGGGACTGCTTGGCAAAGAAAAACATTCCAAAACCTCTGATTCATGCTCTGCAGAGCTTCTACAAGTCTTGCAGAAATTATGTGAGGACGGCAAACCATAAATCAGAAGAGTTCAGGACCCCCTCTGTTATAAGGCAAGGTGATATTCTGTCACCTTATCTTTTCATACTCCTCATGGACGATTTCATCAAAGCATCTAAAGAGAGGACAAGAAAGTATTCAGTGGGGTACTGAAAGATGCGACAGGTGTGTATTTCAGAGCTGGCATTTGCTGAGGATGTTGCTTTGGTAGCTAAATCAGAGGCAAATCTTCAATCCAACCTGCAAGTCTGGAGGGAAGAGCTGGTGAAGAGAGGGATGGTCATCAGCAGCTCCGAAACAAAAAACCATGGAGAGGGTAGAAGGCATCAGATTCTGCTGGGAGAACAGGTCCTGGAGCAGGTCAACCACTTCAAATACCTTGGAGCTCTCATAGACTGGATGGGAAGCATCAAAGAAGAGTTAGCTATCAAGCTTTCCGATCAGCAGCTGGGAGACTTTTTCAGGCCATAAATCAAGGAGTCCTCAGCAAAAAAAAAAAAAGAAGAAGTTGGCAAGAAGACGAAAATGGCTGTATACTACTCCACCTATGTTTCAGTCTTGAGTTATGGATGCGAGTCCTGGTCAATGACTACAACCCACAAAAGCCAGCTCCAAACCTCCGAAATGAGGTATCTGAGGAAGGTGGTTGAAATAACAAGAAGGGACATTGTCTGCGACCAGACGATACGCCAAGGCCTAGAAAACCCAGCCCCTGCAGACCCAAGTAGAACAGTCCCAACTACGACAGTTTGGCTATGTCTACAGAATTGAAGAAGATCGGCTACCATAAGTACCGTATGTGAAACTAAGAGCCAAGGATCCAGACTTCCAAGACGACCCAGAGTCCGCTGGGAGGACAACATTAAACACTCTCTGAATGACCTAGGACTAGATTGGAACTAGGTAAGGAGGAAGACAGCCGATAGGATAGTATGGCTCTCTCTCTCTCTCTCTCTCTCTCTCTCTCTCTCTCTCTCTCTCTCTCTCTCTCTCTCTCTCTGGCAAACCTCTACACCCCACTGTAGAAGAGGAACGACTAAGTAAGCATGTTTCATGGACAGTACAAAACGAAGATATGTGATGAAGTGCGTTTAATAAATTGTGCATCGTATTTGCAAGAAACAGACATTTGTTCTTGTGAAGAGACAGTGTTAGAGCAAAGCTGAGACAGACGTGCAAGTCTTGGAATAAAATATCAGTCCCCGGTGATGGCCGGTTACCTGTAGATTCACGTCTACACATAATCCAAGCAACAAATAAGTAAACCGAGCAAATTTTGTAAAGCTTATCAAGAGACCACTGGCTTCCTAGCTCGGTGGTCCATGGTTCGATACCCCAATTGAGGTGGGATTTTTTAAACCGTAAACGGATCGGGTCGCCCCAGCCTCATGAATTGGGTACCAGAACAACCTCTCCCAGGGTTAAGGCGTCCGGCGTGATGCTGACCACATCACCCCTAGTGTGCCGATGGTCAAGAAAATACGGGCCTAAAACCGTATTCCCAATATGCCTCAATACGCGTGTAACGGGATCCTTTACCTTTCTTTTTTATCAAGAGACAGTAAAGTATAGAATGAATAGCAATGAAGAAATGTTCTAGGGAAAGAACAGTCTATGACCAGTGACTTGATAGCGTGAATGCTGTGAAACAATATAATGCTGATAAGTTGGTAGAACTTTTGAGTACAGAACTTCTTATGTTATTTTCCATCCTGTACATACGTTATCACTGGAGACGAATAAAGCATTTTTAAAAATATTTTTAAAGAAAAGTATCCCGTTCAACCTCTGATGGGTTATAATTAGGATATATATTGTTTTCAATTCCAAATAATATGAACAACTGCCGATATGAGAAAGTGGCACCACACTAGTCAAATCATTGTAAATAGGATGAATCACAATTACCAATTATGCTTGTATGTTAAAAAAACAAAAACGAACAAAATCAAGTAGAAACTCTGAAGAAGAATAATATTAAGGTGGAGGGGTGTAAGGGCCTGGTGGTTCCAGTTATATAACTAACTTTAATCGATATTTAATTGACTTTCATCTGTTAAAAGTCATATGCATTGTAAGAACAGCATCAGACATTCGTTCCCTAGGTCTGTCTATTCTTAACACTTCTATATTTACAGGTAAATTTGATGCCTGCAAATAATCTAATATTGGTATTCTCATTTGTTCATACCTCTTACATTTTAACAAGAAACGTTCTATATTATTGTCTTGTAGACACCCTGTACAGTAAGGTTCTTCTATTCTGAAATAGCCTTTTTTCCAGCTGTAGTTTGAGAAGTTTCTTATTACTGGGAATTTTCAATTCCCTAGATATCTGACATTTTCTTGTTGGAGCATTGAACATCTTACATGCATGTCTTCCTTTCAGATTTTTATCCCACTCTGCTTTCCATTCATCTGTTATTAAATCTTTAATTAAGCTCTTAATCTCTGATTTACTCATCCCTACATTTATTAGATTTTTATCAGATCCATCTTTCTTGGCTTCTTTATCTGCCTTTTCATTTCCATCTATGCCAACATGTGAAGGTATCCAATCAATTAAGACTGAACATCTTCTGGAATATAAGTATGTAGTAGCCAGAAATATCTCCTCTGCTATATCAGGTCAACTCAGCGGCGGGCTTGAAGCATTTGGCACCCGGGGCGGAGCTTTTCTTTGACAAACCCCCCCCCCACCCCCCCCCCCCCCCCCCCCCCCGGCCTTTCCCAGAAAAAAATTTGTGAAATTAAAATACACAACAGAAAAATACATTATGCTTACAAATAGGTGTTTAAACAGTTTGTTTAAACAAATTGTAATTTTAAGAAAATGCTTTACTTTAAAAATTCAGTTAACACGTAATACTACACTTCATTTGTAAAAAATATATACACACACACACACACACAGAGGAAATAAAGCATCACTTTCAGCCTCTTCTTTAAACGTTAATGGACAAGATTCACAAACTCTGCATTTGAGCCTTCATGTCAGCAGACTGATTTATGACCTCATCAAAATTCATTTTCTTTGCAAATTGTTACTCGGTAGAAAATAAAGCCAGATTTGTCAAACGCGTTTGTCTCATTGTTGAGTGAAAATTTTATTTAATCAGTTTCAATTTTTTCAATGTTGAGGCCCTAAGCCAGGGGTCGGCACCTTTTAGATCCAGATCTACCGGTAGATCTTTAGCGATTATTTGGTAGATCTTTCAGCGACTGCGGGGAAAGTAAAAGACTGTTTAAATTAGGCAAACTTCAGACTAGACCTCTCCAGCCGGAATTTAAAATCGTGACGTCCCCGGGATCAAAAGTACTTTTTTTGCATTCACAATGAAAAATCACGATACCAAAATACAGTAGGCTATATTTGTGAA
This sequence comes from Oreohelix idahoensis, assembly GCA_024509875.1. Lineage (NCBI taxonomy): Eukaryota > Metazoa > Mollusca > Gastropoda > Stylommatophora > Oreohelicidae > Oreohelix > Oreohelix idahoensis. Next base: position 151,637 of record JAMPIV010007404.1, on the reverse strand, counting down.
CTTCTTGATATAGGAACGCGGTATTTTCTTTGTAAGCTTCCTCGTCCCCCCTTTCCCCCGCTTTTAAAATTACATCCACATACACACACACACACACACACATATATATATATGTGTGTGTGTGTGTGTGTGTGTGTAGATCTTCAGATGGCACAATGTTACCAAAGTAGATCTTTAGAAGGCTCAGTGTTACCAAAGTAGATCCTGAAAGCGTATGGGTTGTCGACCCCTGCCCTAAGCTATAGAAAGCTGTAGAGGCCCTATTTGGTAACAGATAATAAGGCCACATAAAAACTGAACTTAGCAAAAGAGGTCCCAACAGACTACGAGGCCCTAAGCTGCAGCTTATTTAACTCATGACTAAATCAGGCCCTGGACCGTCAGGATGTTGTTTCAATACCTTGCCATGCTGCGATATTACAATGCAAATATTATCTTACGTATAAAATAGCTAACGCCAACCCTGGTGAAATAATTAAGGAAGTTAACCATGGGGCTAACTGAGAAAAATAATGGAAAAAAAAAACTGTTAGAGAAAATAAGTTAAAACCAACTTTTGATAAGTGAGTTTCCAAGGACATGACAGAATAATTCCTTCGAAATGTAATGCAATCTAGGCTACTTATTCGCATGCAACTAGAGATACCTGTAGGAACAATCTAAACAGATTATTCTTTACTTTGTCGTGTGTCAACAAAGACGCTGCAGGATGTAGATTTGACAATGGGTCCAAGATGTTCCGGGATCCAATAATAGTTTCCAGTCATTGAGGAAACCCGTGTCTACTTTCTTAATAGCATAACGACGGTATCACTTTTCGTAGTTTAACCACCAAGCGTACACCGCTATTCGACCCTTTGTAAAGTCGCTACCGTCGCTCTATTCATTTTCGGATGTTCCGAGGGTAATACATTTTATAGCAAGTGTGGTCACCTGTTTTTGGTGTGTGTGGGGTGGGGGGGAGACGATCAGTTGAATTTGTACACAAAATTAAAAGGGGCAAAATTTATACCTGTGTCAACCGCTCCTGTTACTCACTGAACAGAAATAATTTTGTACAAAATGACTTCGTGCCAAGTAGTTTTCATTGATGTTGCTATCACACACATGGTCCCTAACCAAATCACACAAGAGGAAAATCCCATCCTGTGAGATGAGATGCTTAAGAAAAGCCATTAATGTTACTAGGAGAGACAGAGCGACAATGAGTCTTGCTAAGGATATACGAAACATGGCTTTTCCCAATGATTTCAGTTGAAAGAAAAAACCCAAGAAAAATGTGATTTGTCTTATTCAGATAAGAGACAAAGAAAATAGCGAACGTTGCAGCCACGCGGTCTTCGTCGGGGAAAGGAAAGAAAGTAATTTTGTCGACATTGGGGAAATTATTTCAGGAATAGTTTATTCAGTTTCAACATTTATATTGGCATTTTCACTCTCTCGATGGTATCCCCCTCCCGCCTGGCACCCGGGATGGAACCCCCCTTACTACGCCTCTGGGTCTACTACATTCTTGTAAGTTTCTAAGTGCTTGAATTGTTGAGTCAGTTAAAACTGTTAGTTTCTTGGGAGGGTTATTAGATAATATTTCCAGTGCTTTTAGTATTTCCACCATCTCTGCAGTGAAAATGGATGTATTTTCCATGATAGTATATTCTTTTGCCATTTTCCATATTGGAATATATATTATTCCTATCCCCAATTTGTCATCCTCTCCATTGGAAATTGGAACCATCTGTGTCAAGAATACATGTGTCTACATGTGCAGTGATGTCATTTGATATTTTAACGATAGAAAGCAAAAAAGGAAGATCTACTTGACAAAACAGTTAGTTATAAGGCACCATTGAATCTTATGTTTGATGATGACATTAAAAAAATGTACCGTATTTCAGTATGTGTCACAGGTTTTCCCCCCCACCCCCACCACCCCCCCCCTGCATCGTATATGATATTTTAAAGATGCTGATTCATCCATGTGCACTTCTCTCTGTAATAACTAAATCAACTATGAGTTTGTAAAAACATAAAATAAAAAGACTCGAAGGCAGTGCAACAGACAATAGAAATGGCAGACAGAGGACTACAGATCATAGACCAAAGCAGACTCCTGGGAAAGTTCAAACTGTGGTGCCTCCAGTTCATGTTGATACCGAAGTTGCTGTGGCCACTGCTTATATATGAAATAAGCACAAGTACAGTGGAAGCTATAGAGCAGAAGGTCAACAAGTTCATGAGAAAATGGCTAGGGGTATGTTGAGAACAGATTTGGTCCTGTATTGGTTTTGTTGGTTCTATTTCACCCAGGGGAGGTAAATGCTGAAAATGCTTGGAAGACAAGTTAGATTTTGGGTTACAACGCTTGTATGCTTGATTGGCTATGATGATAGTTTAAATTATGATAGGGGAATTCCCTCGTATGTTCGAGAAGTTCGAAAGTCAGAAAGACGTCGTGAACGCTATTCATTTCTAGTGTGGAGATGGATTTGTTCTGAATTGTAGAGCTGTGGGGTGAATGGCTCTCACGACTATTTCGCGCATGTATTATTGAGAGCTGTGTTCTAAACAGCGGATTCTCGTGTCGGGTTTTTTGGCGGGACTAGTGTGTGATCCTGGGGGAGTTTTTGTCTGAGCGTTGACTGAGGAGTCAGCCCTGTGTTTTTCCTAAGTGTATGCCTACGTAGTGCTTAAGGAAATGTCGACTTATGTGTTTTCGCTGTGTATACAGCCTATTTGATAAACTGCAGTATAGATTTGTGTAGGCCATGATTTGTGCAGGCCATATTATGTATTAACTGCAGCGTGGAGATTTGTGAAGCTGTCATGAAGCTACTATAAGTCCAGGATTAGGACAGGCCATATTATGTATTAACTGCAGTGTAGAGATTTGTGAAGCTGTGAGGAAGCTATTATAAGTCCAGGATTAGGACAGGCCATTTTATGTATTAACTGCAGTGTAGAGATTTGTGAAGCTGTGAGGAAGCTATTATAAGTCCAGGATTAGGACAGGCCATATTATGTATTAACTGCAGTGTGGAGATTTGTGAAGCTGTGATGAAGCTATTATAAGTTCAGGATTAGGACAGGCCATATTATGTATTAACTACAGTGTGGAGATTTATGAAGCGGATATTACTGTTAACTGCTGTGTGCAGTCTTTGTAGCGCTGGGGATAGTTCGTACTTTTCATTGTGAACTTTATATTTATGCTAACGTGTTCGTGTAGTAATTTCAAACTGTACATTGATGTAAACGTGATTGTGCCATGTCGTAATAAATCGCCATTAAATGTCACCAGGCGTTTACACCATTCTATGACTCTTATGTACGTATTACTTCTACAGTAGAGTGTAACTTGAGAGAATATTCAACAGTTGAAAGAATAGTCATTATCAGTAGGTGGTAGAAGAAAATACGTATCATCTGGTGGCCTTACTGAAAGTGTTACTACAGGAAACAGTGCGGTAACATATCTGGTGGCCAAGACTGGTTCTACCTACTTAACGTATTATCTGGTGGACCAGTCATCAACTTGGAACAAATACGTATTAACAGTGGTGGTTTACAGTCAAGTTGGAACGAATATATATGACATTCGCGTGACAAGAGTTTGAGTGAACTTAACTTTATTATAATTAGCCCTGTGTGGGCGTGGCATGAATCTACTGTGCTTCAGAACCTCGACCTAGTTTGTAATCTGCCTGTGTGGCGCATTTGAGAAACCACGCACGCCTTACCCGTGGTAGTATTAACTTTATACCGGTGTCAGTTGACGTCCTATATCATGCCTATAGAACACGACAACGTCTACAGTCTACGACATTCGCTATCAGATGTGCAGCGATTCCAGTTCTGCTTCTATTGATTGAAATTTTCAAGTAGCGAGCCAGCAGTTTATGAGGTGGTCCAACGGCTGAAGGATAGCGTGTACAAGTTCGAGTATATGTGCAGTAGTACCAGTCATTTTGCACGTTTACCTCAAATCAAGAGTTACGGATTTGCTGTGTTCCTGTTGCTGTCATCATGTGCTCCTGTGCAGTTTTCGAGCACTGAAGCAAGGACCTGAAGGGAAGAAAGTCTAGTTCCAGTACCTTTCTGCAGTGGACTGGTTTTAGCGCAGAACTTTGTGATATCCAGTGGGTTGGCGGAAAGGAACGGGATTGTTGTCAAGTCAACAGATAAGTGGTTTATAGTGTGTAAATTGTGTCACTTCATGCATGTCATCAGGCCTATCAATTCTATGCATTGCTTATTCTGTTGTTATTGTTGTTTATGTCTATATTGGCATATGATTAAGATTTTTGCATAGGTGCTTATGGCTATATGACATATGTTGACTTCCCTGATATGGATATGACCATATAAAGGTTCTTTGAACATAAATTGATGAGACAGTAATTAGGAATAGTAACGATTTGTTGTATAGTTATTTAACTGTGAGGGTTGGAAAAATTGATTGATACATATACAGTGAACTCAATAAGTAAGTCACTATGGATGATGATGATATTGATCCTGAGGATATGAGGCCTGTATTGGCTTATTTGTTTGAAGAGGGTAGAGATTTTCAGGGATTAAAAGGCCGAGAGCTTGAGGCACATGTAATGGACGAATTTTTGATTAATGCGTCAAGAGCCCTAAAGTATTTTGTTGAGAGAATTTTCATTCTGTTCCTCATATAAGGATAGCCAAGGATTTAGCAGATTTATTACGTTAATTTCGTTCATTTGTGTACAACTATATTGATGTTAAACATGATCATATAGTGAAGAATATACACAAGATACACCTTAGATATGCAGATGATACCGTGTTGTTAGCTGAAAGCGAACAGGAGTTACAAGAACTAGTGAAGCAAGTGAACAGTATAAGTCATGAATATGGACTCGACATTAATATTGAGAAAACTAAAACTATGATAATTAGCAAAACAGACGATAAACCCACATTAAAGATAAGCGTAAATGGGAAAATCCTGGAACAAGTCAAGAGCTACGTATATCTTGGTCATATAATAACAGAAGATGGCAGATGTGAAACAGAAATCAAGAAGATAATAGGAATGGCCAAAGCTACATTCAACAACATGAAACATATACTGACATCCAAACAGTTATCTCATAAATTAAAACTGAGAATCATAAAGTGTTATATATATATTCTGCATTTCTGTATGGTGCAGAAACATGGACGATGAATAAGCATTTGGAAGAAAGAATTGAGGCTCTTGAAATGTGGATATATAGAAGAATGGGGTGTATCTCATGGAAAGAGATGAAAACAAATAAGGAGGTCCTAGAAAATCTAGGTATGAAAAGAGAACTAATTAGAGAGGTCAAAGTTCGGCAGCTAAAATACTTTGGCCACATAAAAAGGCATAACACCTTGCAGAAGACCATAACAGAAGGGAGAGTTGAAGGTAAACGTGCAAGGGGAAGACAGCGCTATAAGTGGGAAGATAACATCAAGAGATGGACGGGAAAGAGTCTATCAGAGTGTACCACCAAGACAAGAGACAGAAGACGTTGGAGATCCATTACAGCCAACCTCCGTTGTGGAGATGGCAACTGATGATGATGATGATACACAAGATAATTTTCTACGGCATTTCTGATGAGGAGGAAAAGAGGTTAGAAGATGAGGAAGTAAGAGTCAACAGACAGGAGAGAAAAAATTGCTTAGAAAGTACTGCTGAAGTGAGTAAGCTACATGAAACAGTGTCTAAGCTCACAAGTGATTTGCATAAATCAAATTCGGAACTTGCTACTGTGCAAGCAAGTTTGAATTCAAAATTAAGTAAAATCAAAGACTTGGAAACTCAGTTGGAGGAAAAAAATATTGAGGTGAAAAATCTCATGCAGGGAATTCAGGAAAACAAGAAGATGTATGAGAAATTAGAAGTTGAGACCAATGACCATGATAGGTCGTATACAGAAACACTTTTTGATTTGTTGAGTAATGTACATTCTTGTATCGAGGAAGACAAGTATACTGTATTTCCGGAGGAGGTTGATAAGCTAACGAATAATGATAATAGTGAGATTGAAACACGTCAAATAAAGGCACATATAGAAATGGAGGAGAAAGAGAGATTAAAAGAGTTAGCGGCAGAGAGAGAGAAAAGATTGTACAGGTTGATAAATTACTCACAGAGGAGAGATGTAAATTGTTGATAGCTGATAAGTTAAACAAGAAATTAAGTGAAGATATTGCACTTAAAGATAGTGAAATTGCAGAATCTAGAAAAAGAGTGGATGGCCTGCTTGACATTGTCTTGAATAACAAGATATGGTCTTCTGTCAATGTAAAAATGTATTTTTTCGAACATTGTAATATTTTTTTTTCTGCGCCAGCGCTAGACTGTATATTATAGTTAGTAATGTGTAGTGACATTAGTTCCTTGAAATTGTTTTTTGATGTTTTGATGTATTTTTGTATTTAGCGCGTGACTGTGCGTCAGTGCGTACTTTTTTTATAGCATTTAAATTGTATTTTTGTTTGTGTGATATTTTGTATAATTTATTGTTAGTTATGTATAAGTTTTATAATTTGGTTAAATTACTTATTATGCTTTGTTTGTCACAAGTTTTTTTGTGATGTTAGTATATAGATATACTTTAGCATTTTGTGTTGTAATTTTTGATCGTGATTGTATTTATTCATACAATACTTTGTTTAATTTAGATAGTTATTATAATGTGTGGTTACTACTTTTCTCTACATTGGCATCTTTGCTTTTCATCTATCTTTGTTGACTATTCGTCATTCCTTTACATCTTTTCTATTGTCTTTTCAGCATGGTCTAATATGTGGTTTATACTTCCGTGTTTCATCTTCGTTTCACTTTATGCTTCTTGTATACTTTTTCCTGTTACGCTACTTATACTTCCATTCTTTGTATTGTTGGAGTGGTTATATGACTTGACATAATATATCTACTTATGATAGTTGTATTTATTTTACATGTAATTGTTCTCCTTAATTGTTATCATATGGTATTGTTGATTGTTTCTCATTTTCCGAGTTCTTACTTTCCTTTATTACAGATCATTCTTCTTTTGATTGATCTTGTATTTTCTCTTTCGATCGGTTGTTTTCGGGTTGGTTTGTACTTACAATACTTAACTTAACTTTGAAACTGATCATATTTGTATATTTATCTAATTACTTTTTATACTTAGCTGATTATGCTGGATGCTTTAGTTGCTACTCTACACTTTACTACTGATATTTTTGGTAGATGTACTTTTGACTTGTCTTAGGTAAATTTTTGTAGGTATTTGTTAGAGCTTCTTTGTTCTCTTAAATTTTTGGGGAGTTAATTTTCAAAAAAAATGATAGAATCATTTTTTTCCCCGGGGGTGTGGTAACTGTTGAGAACAGATTTGGTCCTGTATTGGTTTTGTTGGTTCTATTTAACCCAGGGGAGGTAAATGCTGAAAATGCTTGGAAGACAAGTTAGATTTTGGGTTACAACGCTTGTATGCTTGATTGGCTATGATGATAGTTTAAATTATGATAGGGGAATTCCCTCGTATGTTCGAGAAGTTCGAAAGTCAGAAAGACATCGTGAACGCTATTCATTTCTAGTGTGGAGATGGATTTGTTCTGAATTGTAGAGCTGTGGGGTGAATGGCTCTCACGACTATTTCGCGCATGTATTATTGAGAGCTGTGTTCTAAACAGTGGATTCTCATGTCGGGTTTTTTGGCGGGACTAGTGTGTGATCCTGGGGGAGTTTTTGTCTGGGCGTTGACTGAGGAGTCAGCCCTGTGTTTTTCCTAAGTGTATGCCTACGTAGTGCTTAAGGAAATGTCGACTTATGTGTTTTCGCTGTGTATACAGCCTATTTGATAAACTGCAGTATGGATTTGTGTAGGCCATGATTTGTGCAGGCCATATTATGTATTAACTGCAGTGTGGAGATTTGTGAAGCTGTTATGAAGCTATGATGATAGGAAACTATTTACAGAGCGATACAACAGGAAGCAATCTGATCATCAGAAGAAGTCCCCCCGTCCGACAAGTGTTTCGGCCCTATATACTCCTTTACACTCTAAGGGGGGCGGGCCCACTTGGGTCATGACTCCCAAGCGTCTCAGCTTCCTGTTGTCTTGCATCGAAAATGAACCCATTTCACTTATGGTAGCAACTTTAAATTCCACAACTCCGCCAGCCGTGGAGGCAATTGTGAAAGTAACAAGGAGAAGACAAATTATTCCGTTCGTTCCGTCGCACACACTGAGACACCAGCGCGAAGTCAACGAGTCGCCACTGCGTGTTCCCCACTGGACTTTTGATACTGACACCCCTTATAGTATACTCCGCTTGTCGCCCCTGAGTCGCAGCCCGTTCACTAGTCCACCACAAACCTCAGCATATTGTGGACTTAGAAAAATTCCTGGTGTTTTCAGTACCGCAGCGTTTATTGTTACGCTCTCCATTCCCCATTGCGGTTGTCCCACAGCCAGCCTGATGCCTTTTCGGCAGTTTCACTAAGCCTCTTCAGGGCCCTTGTTCTCGACTGTCATCTCAGCCCCAACAGTTTCAATAGATCATACACTGATGCAGCCACAAGCCCTCTTGCGCCCACTTCAACAGCCATGACCCTTGCAGTGAACCCATCGTGTCTCAGATCCGCGGCCAGATCACTATACTTGGCCGCTTTGAACGAATGTTGCTCATCTAATCTGGATTCAAATGGTACTGTCAGTTCAATCAGTATGACCTGAAGCGTTGCTGCAGAATGAAGCACTATATCCGGCCGTCTCCGCGATTTTCTGATACTCTCTGGATATGCCCCTCGTCCAGGTAGGTCTACCGCCATCTCCCAATCATTTGCACAATCAAGAAGAGATGGTAAACTGCTACCAGGTTTATTCGGTTTGGGGTGTGCTGACTTTCCTGCCCTCAGAAAGTATGTGTTTGCGGTGTCTGGCCGGACTTTGCTATTCGCCTTCATTCTTGCCAGATCTATTGTCGCAGCAAGCTCATTTAGCACTTTGTTATGGCGCCAAGTGTATCGCCCTTGCCCTAATGACACCTTACACGCTGAGAGCACGTGTTCAAGTGTCTGCCTCCCCTGGCACAGGGGGCACTGCTCATCATCCGACTTTCCCCATTTCACAAGGTTGGTGGCCGACGGCAGCAGGTCATACAGTGATCTGACAACGAAGCTGAGCCTAAGAGGTGCCATATGCCATATATCATTCCATGTCAAGGACCTCTGCAGGGCTCCTTCCCATGTAGTCCATTGGCCTTGTTGGACCTGATGCACTGCTTTTTGCAACCTTTTATCATTCTCAGCTTCTCGTATCTCCTGAACTACCATGTCTCTGCGCTCCCTGCTTGATGCCTTGGACCACCAGCGGATGTCACCATGACCAAATCCCCGTCTATTCGTTTGTGTGTATCCGATTACCTCCCTCAGTTTGAGTGACTCTTGGGCAGCATCAACAGCTTCTTCCACTTTCCACTTCCTTCCCGTTTTCAGTGTGGGCTGAATGGACTTAACCACGTCATCAGCTGACTCGCGTAGCATCATTGCAAGCCTTGCCTTTCCAACTTTGTACTCTTCAACAACTGACTTGAAAGGAAGCAGAAGTTTTGACTTTTTGCAGTACAGTGCTACATCTGACAGACCTGGTGGTACTCCTAGCCATTTTCTCATGAACTTGTTGACCTTCTTCTCTATGGCTTCCACTGTACTTGTGCTTATTTCATATATAAGCAGTGGCCACAGCAACTTTGGTATCAACATGAACTGGAGGCACCACAGTTTGAACTTCCCCAGGAGTCTGCTTTGGTCTATGATCTGTAGCCCTCTGTCCGCCATTTCTATTGTCTGTTGCACTGCCTTTGAGTCTTTTAATGAGGCATCGTACACTCTGCCAAGACTTTTAACAGGTTCCTCAATGACAGTAGGGATTCTTTGGTTGGAAACCGTGAATATGACCTCTGCTATCTTCCCTTTCCTGACTGATAGGCTTCTCGACTTCTTGGGTTTTAAGCTCATTCTGCACCAGCTGACTAGTTCATCCAGGCGTGCTAACATCCTCCGGGCCTGATGTTCATCTGATGTCAGAATTGTTGTGTCATCCATGAATGCTTTGAGCGGTGGCATGAGACACATTCCACCGAGCTTTGGACCTATAGCCATTCCTTCAGCCGCATTGAGGATTACCTGCATAGCCATCACGAATAGTATCGGAGAGATGGTACATCCCATCGCAATTCCAACTTCAAGGCCAATCCACTTCGTTGTGTACTCTCTGGTTGAAAATCTGACAGCAAACCCTGCGAAATACAGCTTCAGCATTGCTGCAATCTCTTTGGAACATGATACATTTCTAGGGCCTGCCACAACATCTGGTGTGGAACGGATCCATAAGCATTCGCTAAATCCAACCAGATTACTTGGAGGTTTGTTCTGTCAGACTTTGCCTTTTGGATTGCTTCCCATATCATTGTGGCATGCTCTAGACATCCTGGTGTACCTGGGATACCTCCTTTCTGAATGGTAGTGTCAATGTACCCATTTGCCAGGAGGTATGTAGTGAGTCTTTTCGCCATCACTGAGAAGAATATCTTCCCTTCCACATTGAGTAGTGAGATTGGCCTGAACTGACTGATGTCTGTGGAATTTTGCTCCTTCGGGATGTAGACTCCGTTCGCCTTTCTCCATTCCTTGCTAACAAGCTGGGTTTTCCACGCACTCTTCAGTAAACGAAGCACCTCAGGGCATCTCTTATACACCACATATGGTACACCATTAGGACCTGGAGCTGACTTGCATCGAGCTTTCTGGACAATGCTTTCTACCTCTTGCACCGTTGGGGGCTTGGTGTTAAATTCAGCTCCTGGCTTACTCGGCCATTTAAGGCCTGCCATACTGCTGAGCGGCTCATCTTTGCGACCATCTGAATATGTCATTCCAAGGTGTTCTTCCAGGTCTTCTTTCCTGATGTTTAGCGTACCCGACCGTGGCTGCTCAAACAGTTCTTTGGCAAACTTGAAGGGCTCCCTGAAGAATCTTTCCCTATCCATTCGAGTCTTCCTTTTCTTCCTGCACAACCTTTCTGCTCTACAAAGGGCATTATGTTGGCCTTTCAGGTGCTCCCAAACCTGTCGTAACCCTTCCTTCTCTGCGGCAACTGCGTTTTTGAACAGTTTTCGGGCATGCTTCTTCTGTTTTCTGATTTCTCCTATTTTAATTTGTCTTCTGCTTTTTCGTGGTGGGTTACTTTCTCTTGCCTCCCTCACTCCGAACACTTTGCGACAGTGCAGATATATTATGTCGCCGAAGATTTCCAGCTTCTTCTCCAAAGTTATCTGCTTCAGGTTGTTATCCAACTCTTTTGCCAAGGCTTCGTCCAGCTGTTCCCAAAGCCCTTTTGCACTGGCGGGTGGAAACTTGATTGCATCTCTCTTCCCGTCCAAGAAGTGTGTGAGATCATCATCAGGCAGATCAACTTGAATGTACTCAGCACTGTGGATTGACTCCTGGCTGCGTTCTTCTAACGTCTTATCCGTCGAGACAGAGCGCTGTTGATCTCCCCCTGATGACCTCCCACACCCCTTTTTCGTTCTGTGGATTTTCATTCCTCTCTGAGTAGAGAATTCCCTACCACAGGCACATGGAAACTCCAGCCGTTGTTCAGAGCTCGAAGTCCGTGTAACGGGTCTGGTCGATTCCAATGAGGCGCCTGTGGATTCATCATTCCCCCCCCCCCCCTTTTCGGTGAATCCTGGGGGCATCTATCGTTTTGGGGTTCAATAGCAATTGAATACAGCTTACGGGGTGCTAACCCGGTCAGCCGGTTTCTAGTCTTTCCCAGTGTCATCTGTCTTTCCAGAAGTCAATCGGTCTTTTCCCGATTGTCACTGGTTTGACCATGTAACTATGATAGGAAACTCTTTACAGAGCGATACAACAGGAAGCAATCTGATCATCAGAAGAAGTCCCCCCGTCCGACAAGTGTTTCGGCCCTATATACTCCTTTACACTCTAAGGGGGGCGGGCCCACTTGGGTCATGACTCCCAAGCGTCTCAGCTTCCTGTTGTCTTGCATCGAAAATGAACCCATTTCACTTATGGTAGCAACTTTAAATTCTACAACTCCGCCAGCCGTGGAGGCAATTGTGAAAGTAACAAGGAGAAGACAAATTATTCCGTTCGTTCCGTCGCACACACTGAGACACCAGCGCGAAGTCAACGAGTCGCCACTGCGTGTTCCCCACTGGACTTTTGATACTGACACCCCTTATAGTATACTCCGCTTGTCGCCCCTGAGTCGCAGCCCGTTCACTAGTCCACCACAAACCTCAGCGTATTGTGGACTTAGAAAAATTCCTGGTGTTTCCTGTACCGCAGCGTTTATTGTTACGCTCTCCATTCCCCATTGCGGTTGTTCCACAGCCAGCCTGATGCCTTTTCGGCAGTTTCACTAAGCCTCTTCAGGGCCCTTGTTCTCGACTGTCCCCTCAGCCCCAACAGTTTCAATAGATCATACACTGATGCAGCCACAAGCCCTCTTGCGCCCACTTCAACAGCCATGACCCTTGCAGTGAACCCATCGTGTCTCAGATCCGCGGCCAGATCACTATACTTGGCCGCTTTGAACGAATGTTGCTCATCTAATCTGGATTCAAATGGCACTGTCAGTTCAATCAGTATGACCTGAAGCGTTGCTGCAGAATGAAGCACTATATCCGGCCGTCTCCGCGATTTTCTGATACTCTCTGGATATGCCCCTCGTCCAGGTAGGTCTACCGCCATCTCCCAATCATTTGCACAATCAAGAAGAGATGGTAAACTGCTACCAGGTTTATTCGGTTTGGGGTGTGCTGACTTTCCTGCCCTCAGAAAGTATGTGTTTGCGGTGTCTGGCCGGACTTTGCTATTCGCCTTCATTCTTGCCAGATCTATTGTCGCAGCAAGCTCATTTAGCACTTTGTTATGGCGCCAAGTGTATCGCCCTTGCCCTAATGACACCTTACACGCTGAGAGCACGTGTTCAAGTGTCTGCCTCCCCTGGCACAGGGGGCACCGCTCATCATCCGACTTTCCCTATTTCACAAGGTTGGTGGCCGACGGCAGCAGGTCATACAGTGATCTGACAACGAAGCTGAGCCTAAGAGGTGCCATATGCCATATATCATTCCATGTCAAGGACCTCTGCAGGGCTCCTTCCCATGTAGTCCATTGGCCTTGTTGGACCTGCTACTATAAGTCCAGGATTAGGACAGGCCATTTTATGTATTAACTGCAGTGTAGAGATTTGTGAAGCTGTGAGGAAGCTATTATAAGTCCAGGATTAGGACAGGCCATATTATGTATTAACTACAGTGTGGAGATTTATGAAGCGGATATTACTGTTAACTGCTGTGTGCAGTCTTTGTAGCGCTGGGGATAGTTCGTACTTTTCATTGTGAACTTTATATTTATGCCAACGTGTTCGTGTAGTAATTTCAAACTGTACATTGATGTAAACGTGATTGTGCCGTGTCGTAATAAATCGGCATTAAATGTCACCAGGCGTTTACACCATTCCATGACTCTTATGTACGTGTTACTTCTACAGTGGGCTTGAACATCAATCTAAAGAAGATAGAGGTCATGATGCTCAATGTGAGCAACCCTGAGCCCATATCAGTAAGGAATCAGCAACTGGAACAGACAGACAACTTCACATACCTAGGATGCATAGTAACACCAGACGGCGGAGCAAGGAAAGACATCAACAAGAGAATGAACAAAACAAGAACAGCCTTTTTTAGTCTAAACAACATCTGGAAGTCCTCTCAGTACAGCACAAGCACAAAATTAAGATTATATCAGAGCTGTGTGCTTTCTGTGCTTCTCTATGGTGTGGAATGCTGGAGAGTTACAGAGAAGGAAATGTCAAAATTGTCCTCTTTTCACACAACATGCCTAAGAAAAATTCACCGAATCTTTTGGCCGATTACCATCACCAACCAATATCTGCTTACTCGTAGCAAGCAAGAGGACATGCACACCATCATAGCTGGCAGACGCTGGAGCTGGGTTGGTCATGTCCTCAGAAGAGACCCCGATGCCATCACAAGAACAGCTATGCTTTGGACCCCTGAAGGAAAGCGAAAGAGAGGCCGACCAAAAACAACTTGGCGGAGGACTGTGAAGGCTGAGATGCAAAGAATGAACCAGAGTTGGGGCACTGTACGAAGGATGGCCACCGACCGTGCAAAGTGGAATCAATTTGTTGTTGCCCTACAAGACGCCACTAGGCGTGATGGCCACTGACTGCTACTCAAACTGAGAGAGGTAATCGGATACACACAAACGAATAGACGGGGATTTGGTCATGGTGACATCCGCTGGTGGTCCAAGGCATCAAGCAGGGAGCGCAGAGACATGGTAGTTCCGGAGATACGAGGAGCTGAGAATGATAAGAGGTTGCAAAAAGCACTGCAGCAGGTCCAACAAGGCCAATGGACTACATGGGAAGGAGCCCTGCAGAGGTCCTTGACATGGAATGATATATGGCATATGGCACCTCTTAGGCTCAGCTTCGTGGTTAGATCAATGTATGACCTGCTGCCGTAGCCACCAACCTTGTGAAATGGGGAAAGTCGGATGATGAGCAGTGCCCCCTGTGCCAGGGGAGGCAGACACTTGAACACGTGCTCTCAGCGTGTAAGGTCACATTAGGGCAAGGGCGATACACTTGGCGCCATAACAAAGTGCTAAATGAGCTTGCTGCGTCAATAGATCTGGCAAGAATGAAGGCGAATAGCAAAGTCCGGCCAGACACCGCAAATACATACTTTCTGAGGGCAGGAAAGTCAGCACACCCCAAACCGAGTAAACCTGGTAGCAGTTTACCATCTCTTCTTGACTGTGCAAACGACTGGGAGATGGCGGTAGACCTACATGGACGGGGGGCATATCCAGAGAGTATCAGAAAATCGCAGAGATGGCCGGATATAGTGCTTCATTCTTCAGCAACGCTTCAGGTCATACTGATTGAACTGACCGTGCCATTTGAATCCAGATTAGACGAGCAACATTCATTCAAAGCGGCCAAGTATAGCGATCTGGCCGCGGATCTGAGACACGATGGGTTCAATGCAAGGGTCATGGCGGTTGAAGTGGGCGCAAGAGGGCTTGTGGCTGCATCAGTGTATGATTTATTGAAACTGTTGGGGCTGAGGGGACAGTCGAGAACAAGGGCACTGAAGAGGCTTAGTGAAACTGCCGAAAAGGCATCAGGCTGGCTGTGGAACAACCGCAATCGGCAATGGAAATCGTGACAATAAACGCTGCGGTACGGAAAACACCAAAATTTTTCTAAGTCCACAATACGCTGAGTTTTTTTGGTGTACTAGTGAAAGGGCTGCGACTTAGGGGCAACAGGCGGTTTATACTATAAGGGGTGTCCGGAACAGAATTTCAGTGGCTTGCGCGCAGTGGTTAAGGCTCGTCGGCTTCGCACTAGTGTCTCAGTGTGTGTCCTTAGTTGTGAAGGGCGATGGAACGAACGGAATAATTTGTCTTCTCTTTGTTACTTTCACAATTGCCTCCACGGCTGGCGCTGTGGATTTAAAAGTTGCTACCTTAAGTGAAATGGGTTCATTTTCGATACAAGACAACAGGAAGCTGAGACGCTTGGGAGTCATGACCCAAGTGGGCCTACCCCCCTTAGAGTGTAGAGGAGTAATCGGGCCGAAACACTTGTCGGATGGGGGGGAACCCTTCTGATGATCAGATTGCTTCCTGTTGTATCGCTCTGTAAAGAATTTCCTATCATATATAAATATGATATTTTAAAGATGCTGATTCATCCATGTGCACTTCTCTCTGTAAAAACATAAAATAAATTTAATGATCAATTACTTTGGAGCAAATGTAAATAAATATGAACTGGTGATTACTAAAAAAATTGGTTTCGTCATTGAAACTGATATCGGCTTTAAGAAGCTTAGTTTTGGAATAAAGATCAATAAGTTATGTTGCATTGGCCTGCTAAAAATGCCACTTAGCTTCCAAACTGCTGGAGTGTTGATGTTGCTGTTTCCGTCAATTCGTCTCTGTGGCGAGGGCACTTCTCCTGGTCAAGGCAGTCTCTTCACAACCTGTTGAATGTAGGTTTCAAGTGACGATGGCAAGCTTTGAACCACGGTACAGCTGGTCTCCTAAACTCGTACCACAAACTTTAGAGGAAATAAAGAACAAATTCAGCTGCTAAGTCTTGGTTTTCCTGATATTAATCAGGCGCTTTTCCTGCTTAGAATCCCTCTGTGACTTTGTGAGTAGGTCTTGTAGGAGTCCGGTTTCCGTATTAAAAGGTGGAGTTTCCTTATTGTATTATTCAAAAGGTGCTCCACTACTTGTTTTCCGTTCCTATAAGTTCAGA
This sequence comes from Oreohelix idahoensis, assembly GCA_024509875.1. Classification (NCBI taxonomy): domain Eukaryota; kingdom Metazoa; phylum Mollusca; class Gastropoda; order Stylommatophora; family Oreohelicidae; genus Oreohelix; species Oreohelix idahoensis. The sequence goes on along the minus strand of JAMPIV010007404.1, from coordinate 135,240 downwards.
ATCCTAACTTCTACTCTTTCCTTGCTTCAGTCATAACTGTCTGCTTTGACGATTCTGGAATGCAGTGTTATATGTCTAAAATGTTCTACGTTTTATTGCAGTTTTCCTGCCCACGCTCACACCTGGCGTTTCCGACAAAACTTCCAATCAACATGAATGTATATTAGCCTCTAAACTGCTAAGCCAATAGCATTCGAAAGTGCATATTATGATAACTTTCCTCACGGACTTTTCTGCATGACTCATGCGTTTGTAAAATTCAAACGGTCACTCTCCGTATATGGAATAGGTATTTCCGTCAATTCTCGGTAATGATTACCACTACACCTTCTTACATTTATCTTGCTTATAACAAGCCTGTCCAGAAGTTTATTACTGCATTTCCAACGTTTCAGGTGTGTCTGTAATATGCTACCAGATCGATAATTGACCGGCACTCCCTATGCAAACACCGGGCGTCATTACTCAAAAATGCCTGGTCGCTAATCTGGGTTTACATGTAACTCATCTCTGCGGGGATGGGCAGGCAAACAAGACACGTATGAATGGAAGAAGTGTAAACATTGACACCAAATACTGTCAGAGGTAGGAAAAAAAACTGCACCAACAATCGAATGGCGCACGTAATTAGTACGCACAATAAAGATAGATCAATACTGCCGAAGAAGAAAAGAGAGCGAACAAAATTATGTGACAGTATGTGTGTGAGAGAGAGACATACAGAGAGAGATGTGATCTACTTTAACTCTCTTTATCTTTACACACTGTTGAATAGGGCCCTGTCAACACCAGACTGAACTTACTCAGGTATATACTGTATACATACAATATATACACTGGTCTATCTTGCAGATCGAACTATGATTTTCTCCTGCATTCTATATTTCCACCATGCTGGAGAAGTCCTGGACCTTACTTAGTCGTTCCCCTTCTACTGTGAGGTGTAGGGGTTTGGAAGAGAGAGCGCCAGACTATCCTATCGGCTGTCTTCCTCTTGGCCTGGTTCCATTCTAGTCCTCGGTCCTTCAAAGATTGTCTGATGTTGTCCTCCCAGCAGACTCTGTGTCGTCATGGGGGTCTGGATCCCATGCTTGTCGTGGTAGCCGATCTTCTCCCATTCTGCAGACATGGCCAAACCATCTTAGTTGGGACTGTTCTACTTGGGTGTACTTGGGTCTGCAGGGAGTGGGATTTTAGGCCTTAGTCTGGTTGCGGACCATGTCTCTTCTTGTTACTTCAACCACCTTCCTCAGATACCTCATTTCTGAGGTTTGGATCTGGCTTTTGTGGGTTGTAGTCATTGCCCATGACTCGCATCAATATGTCAAGACTGGGACATAGGTGGAGCAGTATACAGCCATCTTCGTTTTCTTACCAACCTCTCTCTTGCTGAGGAATCCTCGATTCCTGAAAAAGTCTCCCAGCTGCTGCTTTTCGAGTGGCCAACTCTTCTTTGATGCCTCCCTTTCGGTCTATAATAGCACCGAGATATTTAAAGTGGTCGACCTGCTCCAGGACCTGTTCTCCCAGCTTAATCTGATGTCTTCTTTCTTCTCGTGATATCACCACGGATTTTGTTTTAGAGCTGCTTATGACCATCCCTCTCTTCTCCAGCTCTTCCTTCCAGACTTGCAGGTTGGATTGGAGATGTGCCTCTGATTTAGCAATCAGGGCAACATCATCAACAAATGCCAGCTCTGAAATACAGACCTGTCTCATCTTCCAGTACCCCACTGAATACTTTCTTGTTCTCTCCTTACATGCCTTGATAACATCGTCCATGAGGAGTATGAAAAGATAAGGTGACAGGATATCACCTTGTCTTACACCAGTGGTGGTCCTGAACTCTTCTGACTTATGGTTTGCTGTCCTCACATAATTTCTGCAAGACTTGTAGAAGCTCTGTTTAGCATGAATCAGAGGTGCTAGAATGTTCTTCCTTGCCAAACAGTCCCAAAGTTTGCTCCAGGGGACCCTGTCAAACGCCTTTTCCAGATCTATGAAACAAAGATGGATCTCACTCTTATACTCAAGGGCCTTTTCACTCAGCTGTCTGAGTGTGAAGATTAGTCTTGAGTACTTCGGTTTGCTCGGAATCTGCACTGGACCTCATGCAATTGTGGCTCAGTTAGGCGTCGGAGTCTCTGCTCTAGGATTCTAGAGTAGATTTTACCAGGGACACTGAGAAGGGATATGCCTCTATGGTTTCCACATTGTCGATTGTCACTCTTTTTGAAAATTGGTGTTATGATGGCAATCTCCCAATCCTTTGGTATGGTCTTGTTGCACCACACTGCCTGTAGGACCCTTAAGAGTAATAGGTCGCCTGATGCTCCCATGTACTTAACCATTTCTGGTGTTATACCATCATGCCCTTCTGCTTTGCCCATCTTGATTTTCTCCAGTGCTGCCTTCAGTTCTTCCATCTTTATGTCATCGTCATCACCATTGGTTTCCTCTTCTGTGCTAGTGGTTATCATTTCTGATGCTTGACCTTGCTCACCATCAAGGAGTTCTGAGAAATATTCTTTCCATTACTTCCTTCGGGGCAGTAAGCAATTTGCCTTGCTTGTCCTTTATAAATTTGAGAGGGCATTGTTTTTCCTTCCTCATGTTCTTTAGGGTCTTATAGAACAGTTTCTGGTTTTCTTGTGCATCTTTTTCTAGCTTTTCTCCAAATTCTTCCCAGGACTTCTGTTTTGCTGCTAGCACCTTGTTCTTTGCTTCTGATCTGAGTATCACATATTCTCTATATGTCCTGCTGTGTTTTTAGCTCCTAAGTATTGTTTCCATGCCATTTTCTTCTCTCTTATTTTCTCTTTGACTTCCTCTCTCCACCAAGGTGTCCTCTTTCTCTTGTTCCCAAGTCGGACTTCACCACATGCTTCTGCAGCAGTTGTCTTTATGATGTCCTTGAATTTAAGCCAGAGGGTTTCCAAGTCATCAGGCTGTTAGTCCTGGACCTGCTTTGATCAAATGCCTCGTAAGTTTATCCCTGACTTTCTATTGAGAAGCCATTCCTTATTCTTTTCTCTGTGTTATGAAACCATCTCCGATTTCCTTCTCATATTAAAAAAAAACTCTCCCATTCCTTTCTGTGTTCACACACATTTTATAACAGAGGGTGAGGAGTCAGAAACATTCTCTATCTTATTCTTATCTACATACTGTGAATGTTTCTTACTCCTCACCCTCTGTTATGAAACTCTCTAATTCCATTATCTGTGTTAGTAATCAATCTATGATTTCTTTCTCTGTATTATAAAACTGTCTTGATTCCTTTCAGGTATAAAAAGGAATGCACACAGAGATAGTCTTAGGCCAAACTGACTTTAGAGCAATGATCTGTAAATTATGTCAGCTATTCAAAAGAATTGTGATTCAGTAGATCCCGTCTCACCGCTGCATCCCTAGGCATAAAGGAATAGGAAAAATGACCTCAAGCCCATACAAGTGTAACACATAAAGAAACCAAGAGTCTTATAAGGAGCAGATACAGAAACATGAGAGGCAGGGCATCTTGGCCGCCAGAAAAACAATGCCTACAACCAGCTCAACTGAAGAGAACAAATAATAGTCTTTAGATTCTGCACACTACAGCAGACTGAGATACCATCTGTTTCATACGTTACAGACCGAGTACACTGAGTGCACCTCCCAAAAATCACAGGTCTTCAACTAACACATGCCAAATGCTCATGTTGCTGCCATTAAATGCAGGTATTTCCATTCTTCTCTATTATTTTCACTTCTCTCTTCAGTTCTCTTTGTCATGACAGAACTCCATTTGGCCTACATCTGCTTCTCCAACCTTGCAAATTCTAGAACAGACTATCTCTTAATAGTATCAACAGGTTTCCTCAGTGTGTGTCTCCTCCACTGGCAGCATTTTTTTCTCAGCTCTTTTTCCAGTGACACTTGTGTGGATCTTGTCATCACACTGGTGACCTTATCATACCAGGATCTTGTCATCACACTGGTGACCTTGTCATACCAGGATCTTGACATCACACTGGTGACCTTGTCATACCAGGATCTTGACATCACACTGGTGACCTTGTCATACCAGGATCTTGTCATCACACTGGTGACCTTGTCATACCAGGATCTTGTCATCAAACTGGTGACCTTGTCATCACACTGGTGACCTTGTCATACCAGGATCTTGTCATCACACTGGTGACCTTGTCATATCAGGATCTTGTCATCACACTGGTGACCTTGTCATATCAGGATCTTGTCATCACACTGGTGACCTTGTCATATCAGGATCTTGTCATCACACTGGTGACCTTGTCATACCAGGATCTTGTCATCAAACTGGTGACCTTGTCATCACACTGGTGACCTTGTCATACCAGGATCTTGACATCACACTGGTGACCTTGTCATACCAGGATCTTGACATCACACTGGTGACCTTGTCATACCAGGATCTTGTCATCACACTGGTGACCTTGTCATACCAGGATCTTGTCATCACACTGGTGACCTTGTCATATCAGGATCTTGTCATCACACTGGTGACCTTGTCATATCAGGATCTTGTCATCACACTGGTGACCTTGTCATATCAGGATCTTGTCATCACACTGGTGACCTTGTCATACCAGGATCTTGTCATCACACTGGTGACCTTGTCATATCAGGATCTTGTCATCACACTGGTGACCTTGTCATACCAGGATCTTGACATCACACTGGTGACCTTGTCATACCAGGATCTTGTCATCACACTGGTGACCTTGTCATCACACTGGTGACCTTTTCATACCAGGATCTTGACATCACACTGGTGACCTTGTCATACCAGGATCTTGTCATCACACTGGTGACCTTGTCATACCATATGTTCTGTGGTCTCCCTCTACCTCTGGGGATTCCAGAATAAGGACTGCCTGGTAATGCTATCTGCAGATTTCCTCAATGTGGGTTCTATTCATCGCCAGCGCCTTCTTCTCATGTCTTGTTCCACTGGCACTTGTCAACAGTTCTACATTAGTTATCTTGTCATACGACTTCAATCCTACTATTCTACATACACACTCATTTATGAAAGTTTGTAGCCATTTGATTGTTGTTTTTATTGTTCTCCATGTTTCAGAGCCATACAATAGGACTGACTTAGAATTTGAAGATTTTGATTTTTGTGTTGGACGTGATTTCTTTTGATCTCCATGTAATTCCCAGTGCAATGAAAGCTAAACGCCTCTAGCCTTCTGTATTCTTATTTTGCTATCATTATCTGTCCCTCCACTGGTGTTTATATTGTAGCCAAGATATGTGTATGATTCTACATATGTAGGGGTGTTTCTTCAATTGAATTGCAATCTTGATAACATTTCCTGCACTTATTCTCATTGTCTTCTCCATGTATATTTTTAGATCCATTTGCTATGACCTCTAATCGAGAATGTTCATTTTGTCTTGCATCTGATAACAGTTATGGGGCCAGAAGAGCCAGGTCGTCAGAAAAATCTAGATCATCCAGCTATTTAGTCATGAGTCTGCTGGATTCCATTTCTGATGGCTGCAGTATATGTTTTCATAATCCAATCTAAAGCCAATAAGAAGAAAAATGATGATAAGAGACAACCTTGTGGCACACCAGTTCTTCAGAGCTTTGTGAAGTTTTGGTCACATCTCTGAATGAACTCTGCTTGTATCATACCTGTCAACCTCCTGAGATAAAAACCTGTACGCCGGACCCAAAAAATCCTTACAAACACCCAAAAATCCTTACGCAAAAAATATATTAATAAATTATACACAATACAGTTTTAAAACGAGAAATGACACATACAAATCTATTAGCATTTGAATTAGTGTGATATAAAACATGCTAATAGTCTCATGCTGTTCTTTACATATAAAAAAACTTAGTGATTGTGAGGTACTATTCTTTCGATGCACAGTGTTTTGTATTATAATCAACACATGCACTTTTAGCACTTTGCAGAATTGCATTTGTGGGCTTAAAGTCTGCACAGCATGTAGCATGTATCAATCTTACACTGTAAAAAAGAAGTGAGTGTGTCTGCATTCATGGACCTCCTGCAGTCTGTGTGGTTTTTTAATTGAAAAATAAAGCAGCGAAGTTTACGCAAACAAACTTTTTTTCTAGTTATGTAAGGCCGACACAGAATATTATGACATTAATTTATTGGAAATATTTAAATGATCAAAATATAACTGAAAAGATTAAGAGAACGACAAAAAAAAAAAAACAAAAAAAACAAAGCAAATGGCTAACAGCAAAAAAAAAAGTATTTAAAAAAAATGTACAAATTATGAACAGAATATCAAATCTAGGAAGAAAAGCATACCACCAAAAATTTACAAAATTATTATTTAAGAGTTGGTAGCCTAGACCAGCGATAATAGATTGCCACTTTATTAAAAAATAAAGCAGCGAATCTCGACCGCTGGAATAAAGTAGGTAGGCCTACTCAACACAAATAAACTATTTGTTTTCTACTTTTATAGGGCCTACACAGAATTTTATGATATTAATTTATTGGAAATATTTAAATAGTCAAAATATAACTGGAAAGATTAAGAGAACGACAAAAATAAAATACAAGAAGCAAACTGCAAAAAATAAACCAAATTATGAACAGAATATCAAATCTAGGAAGAAAAAAAACGTACTACCAAAAATTTACAAAATTATTATTTAAAAGTTGGTAGCCTAGACCAGTGATAATAGATCGCTACTTTATAAAAAAATAAAGCAGTGAATCTCGACCGCTGGATAAAGTAGGTCTACTCAACGCAAACAAACTTTTTTTTTTCTAGTTATGTAGGGCCTACACAGAATATGATGACATTAATTTATTGGAAATATAATGAAGGGCAAGATATAACTGGAAAGATTAAGACAGCGATTAAATTGCAACAAAGCAAAACAACAGCAATATTTAACCAAGTTATAAGTACTTAGCTTTTATTAAATAAAATGGCGTCGAAGTGTCTTGGCAAGCGTGGTTGATAACAGGTAACTTTAAAGATACGTCATGTCACGATGAAAACCGAAAGTGTTTGAGGCCGAATTCGAAGTTTGTGCCGAATTGTTGGGTATAAAAGTTATCCCTATTGGTTGCTGGGAGAGGCCTCAGTTTAAAAACAGATGCAGAGATTCCCGGAATAAAAAAATAAAAAATTGGTTTTTAAAAAAAACCTGGCCTAGACAATATTTTCTGATTTAAAATTTTAAAACACTTGAGTTGGAAAATATTTTTAGAATTTTTTTTTCACTAAAAAAAAAAAAATTTTAAATTTATTTTTTATTTTTTTTGGAGGGGGGAAAAATCCGTACGAGTCTGTAAGGCTGTACACTGCTAAAAGTATCAAAAATACGTACATTGTACGAAAAATGTGTACAGGTTGACAGGTATGATGTATGTTGTCTCAAGCCTGAGAATAGTTATGTGCTGGGTGGTAGAGACTTGAGATTATTTTTTCTGTGACTGACAGCTGATACATCAAACTACACAAACCAGAAGTAGCTTCACATTCAGCCATACCCATGGTCACTGGACAGCAGTAGTAATAGCCCCTTTAGTCACAACTATTGGAGTGCACCCCTGAGGTGATAGCCCTCAGATGCTTTTTTTTTGCCTGGTATTCCTTTCGATGTGTTCTTTTTCTCCTCTGCTTATTGTGAGAGCTTCTTTTCACCCAATGTGAGGTAGTGCCAAGGGGAGCATCACCACTTGGTGCGATCGGCAGCTTTATCCTCACAGGTTGCTGGATTTATGTCCAGTGCCTTCATGTCTCTCTCTCTGAACCTCAGCTGCTGTCACCCAACTGTTCTTTTGCCATCTGCCAGTTGTCCATAGAAGATATCTTTAGGGATGAGACCATCTTTCATGCGGTGGACCTGGCCAAGCACTGGATAGCAACAAACAAACAATCACAGAATTTGATTTACTTACTTTACATCCACTAATTCAGATTTCATTTAAACTGCTTTTTTTAAAAAAAACACCTCAGGTTTGCTGGAAATGGTTAAGCACCACCATCATTAATGTTCACTGGTTGTGTGCTAAGAAATGAACTACAGGGATATATCAATAGAATGCATTCTTATGGGATAATTTTTAGTGAACGAAATCAAACTTTAAAAAAAAACTAGAAATGTTTTAATTGTTACTTTTATGTGTGATTTATACCTGGTAGCATCATGCTCCAGTCTGCCCAGATGTAAATGGGTACTTGATTCTGCTCCGGAGTAAGGGAAGACAAAGTAATGAGGCAGGAAACTGGTCACCCCACCTCATAAAGCTGGATCTACTAATGTTGTCTCTAACACTTCACTCCCCTTTGGCAGTTTCTGCTATAGGACTACCTTACTTTTATGTGTGTAATATCATGTTCAAGTCTATAATAAAACTAATCAGATGTTGTGACAAAGAAATAATAATTTTTTTCTACTAAACATGATAGCAACACCTGGCAACCAAGGTGGAATGGGCTTAATTCCTAGCGCAGGCGGAAACATTAAGATAACTGGAGGCAAAAACGTGGGAGTCATGACCTAAGCGGATCTTCCTTAGAGTGTAAGTATGATAAATAGGCCAAAACACTTGTCAGTTGAGGCGACATGAAATCTTCTGAAGACCAGAATGCATCCTGTGGAAATTCTCTGAATAGTTTCCTGTCACCATCATCATGACACAATTAAATATTTTGCAAAAAATTTTCTGTACCTCTCTGCCTTTCAGCTCGCTCTAAGATGTAGGTTTTCAATTAGTTCTAGGTTCCTGCCAAACTCTTCTGTCCTGTGCCATCTTTCATTCTACTTCTTCTTTCATTTGTCTGTCTTTAGTTTTTTTTCCCTCCATGTGTTATTGGGTCTTCCTGTATTTCTTTTTGCCTGGGAATTTCATGGACTGCGTTGTGATTCATTCATAACCCTCCACTTTTTTTTTTCCCTCCATTTTGTTTTTCTCTTCTCCATGTGGGTCTTCCTGTATTTCTTTTTGCCTGGGGATTTTATGGACTGCGTTGTGATGCTGTTTAGGTAATTTCCTCATTATGTGTGTAGCCGTGTGGCCTACTACGCCACCCTTAGGATAGAAAGTACTTTAGCAAGTCAGATACACTATGTACATGTATAGGCTAGCTAGTACTCACACTAGTCACAAACCAATGACTTCATTTGTCATGGTCCTCACGAGTCCATGATGTCATTAAATCTTGTGTGGATTTTCATACAAGATATACCGGAAAGTCCATAAACTGGAACTATGATTGGTCAACGTCCCTTGGTAATAATAAATTTGGTAGAGATATTTTGTAGTTAGTTGGTTTAGAGATTAAATTAACTGACTGTTGACCAAAAGACCAATCATTAGTTAGTTTCCGGTCAACGATTGAAAGGATAACATCCGCCCAAGACTTGGAGAACTGGGGATCTTTTGTGAATGATGTACGATAGATTTGAATGTATTGAGTACAATTCGATGTTCCCAGTTATATTACTTCAGAATAACATCTGCCCAAAAGGTTCAAGAAGGACAGTGGTATCTTTTGAGTCTGACTGAATGTATTTGAGTACAATTCGATGTTCACAGTCATATTACTTCATAAGATATCCAATACTAAAATAAACATCTTTTATATGATCTTGAAAACGTATAATTGTTACTGATTAAGTCAATCCTGTGATGAGAGAACCTGTTGCTGGTTTGTAAAAGTTAAGATTTAACTAACGGCTGATCAGTTTCTTCCTACCACTACTAACACAATCACCTTCCACTATATGATCACGAGCCATCAGTTCCTACGAGCTTCCTACTATACTACTACACTGCCACATGTGCTCAATCCACCACCATCTTTTGCTTGCCTCTTGCTCCACTAATACTTATCTTGTTCTTTCCAACAGTTCCATACTGGTTATCCTGCTATATGACTTGAGTCTTATTTTGCGCAAGCACTGTTTACGAAAGGTTGTATCTTTATGGTGACAGCAAACAATGAATAAAACAAACATTTAATAACACTTTAGGAAACATATTCTCAGTAACATTAAAAAAAAAAAATTAAAACTTCAGGACAAATATTTACAAACACTAAAGAAAACAAATTAAGAAATTTTTTTTGCAAAACTTTAGGAGTACAGACAACTATTAAAACAAAAAAGCAAACAAACATTTTTTGTTACACTTAAGAAATATTATTCAGTAATGTTAAGAACAAAAAAAAACAACAACAACAATCATGAATGGTTCAAGGTTCACCAGCACTTTTTAAAATTCCTAATATTTAAAATCAGATTCTATGAGATTTAGTTAACTCAAAGAAATTAAGGCTTTCAAATGCAAACCATTCAGTCATAAGTTTTCCTTTGAATTTTATATGAAACAAAATATGCACCATGCTCAAATTTTGCAGCAAGCTGGGATGGGTCAAATATTTAAATGGAAAGTGTACAGGTTTGACAGTCTTACTTTTGAAAGTTTGTATTTCTTTTAGTTTTTACTAATAATAAAGCCTGAATGACATATTAATATTGACCCTGAGTGTCTAAAAATCTTGTTTTATACTTCTCCTTGGATCCTTAGTGGCCATCATGGCATTTGGTAGCGCAGTAATAAACTCTCTCCATTCAGCTCGGTCGGTGGCCATCCTTCATGCGATACCCTAACTCTGGTTTGTGCTTTTCAAGTACACTTCTTAGTGCACTTAAAAGGCAAAAGACTATTTTAAAAAAAATTGTTTTATATTTATTCCTCATGCCTAACTGTGAACACTTATGTCACTGTGTGGCAACATAATACTGTAACTAATGAATAAAAGAGGAAAATGTACACATCTACATTCTGGATAAAATATAATTCTTACAGATCAAACAATAAATCAAGCACATGCCCTCCAGTGTTCTTTGCTGAGCCTCATAGTGTATCAATCTTATAAATTTATTTAAACTTGAGTAAAACTATAAGAAAACTAATAATGATAGTATACTTAAATTTTACAGTACTGGTGAACATTCTTTACATAATGCAATTCTATCTCTCTCTCTTTAAGAAAACAAAATATTGTTTATAGCCCATAACTTAATTTCCAGAAGATATTCAACATTTGTAAATAAAAGGTGCGTTAAAATGATTGTAGGAAAAAAATGAGCTGTAACTGATTATTTAAAAAAACAAACAAACCAAAAAGATTAAAGAGATTCTAGTGATGTTACTATACTAGAGTCACAACATGTGGCAATATCAAACTTAAAAATTTGTTTAAAATATATATATACATAAATATATATTCCCCAGGCGTCTCGATGAGACCAAGAAAAGATAGGACCACTACTGCCTTAGACATGTCATACAAGGCAACTAATATGAAGTTGTTCAAGAGACCTGGTAACGTCATTATGTATTTAAAAAAATAATTAAAAAACTGCTACATAAACCACCGCTGGTAATACATGTGAAATCTTGGTGAAGGATTCCTCCAAGGGACCCAGCTACAGTGGTGGCTCCGTGTTTCATAGGGAGTAATAATGGAAATTATGATGAAATATATATTGTGGTATGTGTGTCATCTAACACACACACACCCTCCCCCCCCCCCCCCCCCAATTTATAAATATGGACCAACCACCATATTCCCAATATGCCTCAATGGGTGTGTAACGGGATCCTTTACCTTATGTGCATCATCCCACAAGCTGTCTCACCTTATTACCTCAATTGTTCCTGTAATCTCATAGATCTGAGTCATAAGATTTTCTCTAAGAAAAGATAATAATCATTACCCTTCAGCTCCATCATGAGCGCAGGCTTTCACAAAATTAATGTCAAACCTTCTGGGCCTGTGCCACCCCATTCAAAGGGTCTCCATGTTTTCTTTATCCCTTTTAAATATGTCTCCAGCTCTCTTCTCTGTGTGCTTTTTTTTTTTGGGTCTCCCTGAACTCTCTTACCCTACGGATTTCAGAACAAGGACTGCCATGTAATATAATCAACAGGTTTCCTCAGTGTATGTCCAGTTCATCACCATAATCTACTTTTCATCTCTTCTTCCACATGTACCCGTCTGTTTCTTGTTTTTCGTTCCACATTGGTGCAGCACCCATTTATAAACATCTGTAACATCTAGGTTGTTGCTATTTGTTGTTCTTCATGTTTCACAGCCATACAATAGGACTGACTTGATATCTCAAATGAAGATTCAGATTTTTGTTTTGGACTTAATTTCTCATGATTTCCATATATTACCCAATGCAATGAAAAAGCCCCTTTTGCTATTTGTATTCTTATTTTTCTACTTTGCTATCACTGCCTGTTCATTAAATTTGTTTATACTGCTGCCAGATATTAAAAAAAAAAAAAATTATACTGACAGTAAAGTGGGAAGAAATTTCAGTTGATATCTTCTTCTTCTTCACCCTTAGACTTCTACATTAATGACTCTTATTATAAAAGCAATAGTCAGCTCAAGGTTCCTGACATCTCCAGTTTTTCGTTGAGAGAAGTGGGTTGTTGCCATATGCCACTCCGTTCACTGCTGTAAGTTGGGCAGAACTGAAGCAGATATTCGGCTGTCATGGGGTATAGTTTATATAAGATGTCAATTTACTGCTTCCGTGTTGTTAGTATTTTAGAGGGAATAAAACAATCCCTCTCAGCCGTTTGAAAAACATTTTTTTTTTGTTTGTTCAAGCATTAAATAAGAAGCCTTACGTAGTTCCTAGGGGTCTCGGAAGAGTCAAAGACAGAATAAGTCTAAGCATTTCATACAAGACAACTAATATGAGGTTGTACATGTGCCAGGCAACCTCTTCATGAAAAAAATTGCCACAGAAACCACTTCTGCAATAGCATGTGAGAGCTGGGGGCAGGCTTTCTGCAAGGGGACCAGCTGCAGTAGTAGCTCCATGCTCTATAAGGAGCACCTAATGATGATTAGGTTAAAAACTTTTTTTCAACATATCTTTACTCATGACTGTCTTTCCATCAGTCACTCCGGGTAATTTCCATTCTCATTAGGCCAGGCACCAGATAATCACCTCCACATGCACTGCCAATCCTCATTTTTTCCTTCCCGCTGATTCCATGTTAAGGATAGTCTAGTCACAACTATAAGAGACTTTTTCAGAGCAAGGAATAGGACTTAAGTGAATTTAATGGTAGATAAAGCATATGTGCCATATTATCTCCGAACATTAATGATATTCTAATCCAAAGGGCTGACACTTCAAAAACATTATTTAAAAAAAATAAAATAATAATAAATGAAATTTCTAGAACATATGAAAATACTGCTCTTAATATACTGATCTAACTAGTAAATATGAAAGCAACTCAGGCAGACAACTTTGCAAAAACATGAACAGTCTGAATACAAACAGTATACTGTATCTCTACCAACACTTTCCTACCGATTACATGCAATCAAACTTCCTACAAATGCCAAGGCCACTTCTGCCACAGGCAAGAAAACTTGACTGCCCTTATTATGCTCATAATAACAAAAATTACACACTGATGTTATAACCTGATTACAGTTTCTGTAAATATTGGTACACTGCCAAAATTTGGCACTTTAAATGTAATGGTATACTGAATGTCATAATTATCACGTAACGGAAGACAACTTTGCAAAAACATAAACAGTCTCTGAAAACAAACAGTAGACTGGTTCTCTTTCAACACCTTCCTACTAAGTACAAGTAACCAAATTTTCTTAAATGTTAAGGTCATTTCTGCCTCAGACAAGAAAACTTGACTGCCCTTATTATGCTTGTAATAATAAAGATAACACATTGATGTTATAAACTGATTACAGTTTCTGTAAATATTGGTACACTGCCAAAATTTGGCACTTTAAATGTTATGGTACACTGAATGCCATAATGATCAAGCGTTACCAGGTCCCAAAATGGGAGTACAGAAAAGTAACACTGAAACCAACAGAAGGCAAAAAATGAGTGTTGAGTATATGGAAGAATATCCCATCTTGTAAAAACTTTAGCCACAAAAACTTCATCAATCAGAAACACGAACAAGCCATCCAAAGCAAGTACTTTAAGTTACATCAACTCAGCCATCCTGGCTGGAAGTAGGCCCTCCTTCAGTGACGATAATGTTGGCTATGGATTATTTGTGAAAACAAGACTGCTAATAGAAATAGAGTTCAGTGGACTCTGCTAAAATGGCTTGATGATCTAGATTTTGTAGTTGATCTTGCTCTTCTATTCCCATAACTGTATCAAGATGAAAGACAAAATGAGAATACTGGATGAGAAGTCACAGTTAAGTGGGTCTGAAAATCCACAGAGAAAAAGCAAAAGATATGAGAATAAATGCATCAAACAGTAGCAAGACTGCACTCCGAAAACTACCTTTACAAAATGTAGACTCATACATCTTGGCAGCAACACAGATAAAGTTGGAGAAAGGAGAATAATTTTAAAATAAGAATACAAAAGGCAAGAGGGACTGTCACTGCACTGGGACATATATAGAAATGAAAATAAATAAAGTTCAACACAAAAAAATAATAATTTCAATTCAAAAAGAAAATAAGTTTTATTGTATGGCTCTCAAACATGAAGAGCAACAACAACAAAAAAACCCACAAAGTTTTAGATTTTCACAAATGGGTGCTTGTGCAGAATAAGAAAGATTAACACTGTGAAACTAATGGAAGGCACTGGACACGTATCAATGGAACAAGACGTGAAGAACAGACACTGACACTTGACAGGACATAAAATGAGAAAATCTGCTTAAGCACTACAAGGCAGTCCTTGTTATGAGAGAAATAAACGGAGACTGAAAAAACATGGAGTAGGGAAGTGGAGACAGAATGGTAAAGCTGGTATGAACTGACGAAAGTTCTATGCTCCAAACGGAGCTAAAGGATAATGACATATGTCATAAAAATTAATGGACTAAGTCATAAACATTTTCAAAATTAGAAGATGACTTCTTAGTTTAATTTATCTTAATTAGATCTGTCTTATTCTGATACGTCATATTCCATTCCGCTGTGAATTTTGTATTGCTTAGCAGACAGTGTATATATTAACAAATAAATCAGTTTTACAAATTAACGGTACACGGGAAACATGGGTCGTTTTGGGTTTCACCCTTCGACAGCCATATTTACAGTTTTACAGCAACCCCCTATGTTATTTACTTAGCAGATAGTGTCAGTGTTAAAACATTTTTAGCCTTGTCTAGGTTAGATCACATTAGCAAATTTTGAGCAATTTACTTTTCTTTACTTTTGATTTAGTCAATCTGAAGCTCCAAAAGTGGACAGCAAATTGACTGTTTCATGATGCTTATATCAGGTACATACAAACCACAGTCACTAGAAGTCTTATACATTATTAAAAATAATATAAGTCTTTAAATCATGAGCATATCTGTTTGATGTTTTCATACGTTTATGTTTAAAAATAAATAAACATAAACATTTGATATTTAGTAAAACTTTGATGTCTTAATCATGAACATGTATATATATATTTGATATGTTTCTAAGCTGTGAAAACACATTTTTTAAAAGATGGGAGATGAGTAATGATGCTAGATGGCACAAATGTATGTCAACAGTTGTATTTTTTCGTACTTTTGGGTGGGGTTAATTTCTTTAGTTTGGAGGTCGATCATAATTCTCTATCTTCTATTCTTTTGTTCTCTCTACTTTCTTATGTGTTCTGTACATTGTACTCACAAGCTGCAACTTTCCAGTTTTGTGTTTTCTTTCAATTTTATAAACCCTCTCTATACATGAATGACCTCTTACTATGCTGTGAAGAGTACACAACCCTACAGCCACAGTAAAGTAGGAAACCTGTCTCATGTTCACTTTCCTGGAAGACTGGCAGGAAGGGAGATTGTAAGCTCATATGTCACATCAATGTTGCCACTGTTACAGTGGTACAGAATCAACTCAGCAAATGTCAAAAGGTATGAATGCTGATTGTTCCTGTAGTGTGCTGGTTAAATACATGCCTGACCTATCCTCTCTTACACCCATCTTTCCTAGTTTTACGACTGATGCCAAATTCCAGCAGTCTGAGTCACGACTGCTGTGTCATTCTCCAATATGTGATCCTTAATTGCCTTTATTATCTCTCTCTCATCCATATCCAATGTTCCCACTATGGGTGCCCTCGAGGTTAGTCTATCAGCTCTCTCACTGCCATGTACTCCTGCATGATCAGGACAGTAGACCCAAACCACTTCCTGAAGGTTTGAGGCCTCACGGCAATGATGTGATATCCTTAAGGGCAGATTACTGGCTCCTTGGGGAGATATAGAAAGAGAAGTACTACTGCTCCCACCAGGAATGTTAGAAACTACTAATGTGCAGCTGTGTATAGGACTAGCAGCCTTATAATGTACAACAAAATTGCTGAAGAAACCTCAACTGCAAGATCAGGTGAGGTGCTCCAATGTAGAATTTCTGCAAGGGGGCCAACTCTAGCATGGTAGGACATTACATTCTAATACTAAGAACAAACTAACTGCCTTTCCAGTGAGTAGAGTGCAAAAACTGTTACGCTTTGCTGTATCATGATAATTGTAAACATAAGTGCCCTTAAACAATCTAAGGTTAGGTTATATACATATGTGCCATTCAGCATATAACACACATATCCTTCATATTTGATTCCTATGTAAAAAAATTTTAAAAATATTTTGGAGCCATTCTGTAGGCACAGTCCACTTCAATAAGTTGAGTAATTTTTCTTTCTAAATTTTGCATAACTTTTGATTTAATGGCAACAATGGAACAATGAAAAAATTTGTGATTATTCTTATCTTAGGTGTTTCAACAGTGATTTCTTTTATCTTCCCCCCTCACCCCACATCAACACACCATCTCTCAGAGAAATCACAGACAGAAAGCTTTTGTCTATATATATATATATATATAAAACACCTTAAGCATCACAATATAAACAACAACCATGCTATTTTCCTCGTTAAAGATACTTTCACAAATGGTGTGACAAGTCCCAATAACCCTGAGAGGTGTAAAGTGATCAGGAAAAAATAACATTTAGGGATCCACTTTTATCCTTTATTGTACTCAATGATATTGAGATGAAATGTGAAAATCACAAGCAATTAGAAGAAAAAGTTGAGGCTCTCAAGGTGCGGATATAAAAATGGGGCACATCAAAAGGAAAGAAAAGAAAACAAATAAAGAGGTCCTAAAAATGCTAGGAATGAAAAGAGAACTAATGAAGCAGATCAAAGTTAGACAGGTAAAATATTTTGGCTATATAAAAAGATATCACACCTAGCTGAAGACCATTATGGAAGGCAGAGTTAAAGACAAATGTGCAAGTAGAAGACAGCGCTGTAAGTAGGAAGATAACATAAAGATGTGGACAGGAAAAAGTCTATCAGAGTGCACCATCAAGACAAGAGTCAGAAGACACTGGAGATCCACTGCAGCCGACTTTTGTTGTGGAGATGGCAGCAGAAAAGACTCACTAGTTACTTACCCGCACAAATGACCTTGTTGTTTGAAAAAATACCTCGACTCAATCGGCACATAACCCTTCACCATCTGACACCAGCCCCTTTCATTTTTCAGTTAATTATTTCCTAACTTTAATTAAATTATTTCCACTTTATGTAATATTATATATGGCTTTAATACAAAATTGGCTGTGTCAATGATAGTTTAAACGTGATAGATTAAAATGTATCATGAAAAGGAGTTCTGCATACAAAGTTTCCGCTCTTTATAATGAGCGGAACATGGATATTTGAGCATCAAAGATTTCAAACAACACATAAACCTTAAGTTATGTTAGAAAAAAAGTGGTTAAAAAAATGGAGAAAAGGGTTGACAGAAAAGGAAAATATGTTTTCAACAGATGAAAGAAATCCCTTGTAGATCCTGGAGGTATCTCATGAGACAAAGAAAGAACAGGACTTCTGCTCCCTAGCTGCAGTAGATCCATGTTCCATAAGGAACAAAAATGAGAATGATGATGATGTTATTATAGGTATTAAAACAAGGACCGCGGTGTTCATTGAGTCTCTGAGGCAACAAAGATAGAGTAGGACTATTGCAACCTCAGGTGTCAGCAATTCAAAAGAGTTGTGATACAGTGGATCCCTTCCCATTGCAACATCCCCGGAAATGAAGAGGCTGATAGATTGGCAAAGGAAGGGACAAAGCTACCTCAACTTGATACAAGCATAACTTATGAAGAGGCCAAGAGTTTTGTCAAGTGCAGATACAGGAGCAAGACGGAAATAGAACATCCAGGCCACAATAAAAATGATGCGTAATACCTGCTTAGCAGAAGTGAACAAGTGGTAATCATTCTTCGCACAGGTCACAACAGATTGGGCTACCATCTATTCAACAAGTTAATTATAGGAACTACCAATGAGTGTAACTGTGGCACTGATATAATGACTACTGATCATCTACCTCAAAGGTGCCCAACATACAAGGAACAGAGAAAGCGCAAATGGCCATCACCAGTACCATTCCTAGAAAAGCCCTACAGAGATGTCAACAGCCTCAGACTGACCACTGATTTCTTTGAACATATTCAAGTTGACGTCTGAGGGCAAACAAAGAAGAAGAAGAAGACAACCTCAGGTATATCATAAAAGGTGACTAATTAGAATATTTGCAAGAGGCTAGCAGGCCTGTAAAAGTAACAAAATTCCTACAGAAAATCCCACTACAGAAACAACTGCTTTCATGCAAGCTCTTACAAGGGGGTCAGTTGCAGTGGTGGTAAATTTTCCATAAGGAGCAAAACAAGGAGACCATGTTGGAGAGTACAAGCCTAAAGATAAACAAATATAGCTGAACTTACATGGCATCTATGTCTTGCTCCAATATTAATGTCCACAATATCAACAGAGCCAGATATACTACCTGTGATGAGCTGTTACGGAAACGACAACAAATGAACAAACTTTGCTGCGGGATGGACATCCGGAGTCTGAGGCTCGTATGAATGTCAGTGGTGAAAGCCGAAAGGAAGCCACTGACACGAAAACAGACGTCCTGACCGCAAAACAAGAATAGGATTTTGGAATGCCAGAACAATGAATGAGACGGGTAAACTAAAACAGGTCACAGCAGAAATGAGAAACTATAGATTACACATTCTAGGGATAAGCGAGAGCAGAAGGACAGGGGCAGGAAAAGTTAAAACAGCAACAGGAGAAACAGTACTTTACTCTGGAAGAGAGGATGGACAGCACAATGAAGGTGTAGCCATTAATCTACAGAAAGGAATAGAAAGGACATTACTGGAATGGAAACCCATTAACAACAGACTAATAAGATTGAGAGGAAGATTCACCAACACTACAATAATACAATGCTACGCAACTACGAATGACAGCGATGAAGAGGTCAAGGATGAATTCTATCAACAACTGCAGAAAGAAATGGAAGACACACCTAGATATGATCTTATCGTAGTAATGGGAGACCTCAATGCGAAAGTTGGAACACACAATACATATAATGAAAGAGTAATGGGGAAATGCGGCAGCGGAACAGCAAACGAAAATGGGGATAAATTAATAAGTTTCTGTAGCATTAACAACCTGGTCATTGGAGGAACACTTTTCCCACACAAAGAAATTCACAAATTAACATGGGAATCACCAAATGGTCGGGACAGAAACCAGATAGACCACATCATGATTAATGGTAGATGGAGACATGCATTACAAGATGTGAAGGTAAGAAGAGGTGCAGATGTGGGAAGTGATCACCATTTAGAAGTAGCAAAACTGAAAGTGAAACTCAGAACGGCTGGACCAACTGTATGTAACTACACAGAAAAGGTTTGACATCAGAAAATTGAAGGACCCCCTTACCAGAAAAGCTTTTGTGGCTGATATAAAGAAGCGATATAAATTCGCCAAAAGTCAGGAAAAGACAATGCCTGATGATATAGACCAGAAATTCAACACCATTTCAACAATATATAAGGAAAGCAGCAAATCATGCTTGGGATTCCTGGAAAGGAAGAAGCAAGACTGGATAACACCAGCAACATTAAACACCATAATGATGAGAAAGGAAATGAAAAGAAAGAAAACAGAAGCGAAGTCCCCCAGGTTAAAGCAACTATATAGCGAACAGTACAGTCAGCTGGACAAGGAACTTAAACGCCAAACCCGAGCCAACAAAACAAATTTCCTAGATGATCTTGCAAGACAGGCAGAAGAGGCAGCACTGAGAAATGAACAAAGCACAGTATACAAAATAACTAAAATCATCAGTGGAAAATGAGGTGCAAACAATATTACATTAGTAAGAGATAAGCAAGGAAATCTCATCACGACAGCAGAGGGACAGGAAACAAGATGGGCAGAGCATTTCAGAGAAACTCTGAACAAGGAACCACCAGAGACACAATTGAATGTTCCTGAGGCTGAAAACAATCTAGATGTTAATACAGACATTCCACGAAAAGAAGAAATCATCACAGCAATCAAAGGGTTAAAGAATGGAAAAGCTCCTGGCCATGAAAACTTAAATGCAGAGCTATTTAAGACAGACCCTGAGCTAGCAGCAGAACTATTAGAACCACTATTTGCACAAGTCTGGAAAACAGGGACAACACCAACGGAGTGGAACAAAGGAATAATTGTCAAATTGCCCAAGAAGGGAGATCTTGCAGACTGCAATAATTGGAGAGGAATCACTCTTCTCTCAGTTCCCAGCAAAATACTAGGCAGGATAATTATACAGAGAATTTCAAAAGCAGACCACAAACTGAGGAAAGAACAAGCAGGATTTAGAAAGAACAGGAGATGTGTAGATCATATATTTACCCTCAGGAACATTATAAAGCAGTGCTCAGAATGGCAAAGACAGCTGTACATTAATTTCATTGATTTTGAACAGGCTTTTGACAGTATACATAGGGACAGTTTATGGAAAATACTGAGGGCTTATGGAATTCCAAGCTGCATAGTGTCAATCATAAAAAGCCTCTATGCCAACTTTACATGTAGCGTTAGGCAGAGCAACCTAACCTTTGAGGTGAAGACAGAGTACGACAGGGATGCCCCTTATCAACCACTCTATTTTTAACAGTCATAGACTGGGTGATGTGCCAGACAACAGAGGGCAGTCCAAGAGGAATAAGATGGACTACATTTTCTACATTAGAAGATCTGGAATATGCAGATGACATTGCACTACTAGCACATTCACATCAACACATCCAGGAAAAAACGGATAGACTTAATAAGTATAGCCAGCAGGTGGGCTTGAACATCAACCTAAAGAAGACAGAGGTCATGACGCTCAATGTGAGCAACCCTGAGCCCATATCAGTAAGGAATCAGCAACTGGAACAGACAGACACCTTCACATATCTAGGATGTATAGTAACACCAGACGGCGGAGCAAGCAAAGACATCAATAACAGAATTAACAAAGCAAGAACAGCCTTTTTTAGTCTAAACAACATCTGGAAGTCCTCTCAAAACAGCACAAGGATAAAATTAAGATTATATCAGAGCTGTGTGCTTTCTGTGCTTCTCTATGGTGCAGAATGCTGGAGAGTTACAGAGAAGGAAATGTCGAAATTGTCATCTTTTCACACAACATGCCTAAGAAAAATTCACCAACAAATCTTTTGGCCGAATACCATCACCAACCAAAATCTGCTTACTCGGAGCAAGCAAGAAGACATGCACACCATCATAGCTGGCAGACGCTGGAGCTGGGTTGGCCATGTCCTCAGAAGAGACCCCGATGCCATCACAAGAACAGCTATGCTATGGACCCCTGAAGGAAAACGAAAGAGAGGCCGACCAAAAACAACTTGGCGGAGGACTGCGGAGGCTGAGATGCAAAGAATGAACCAGAGTTGCGGCACTGTACGAAGGATGGCCACCGACCGAGCAAAGTGGAATCAATTTGTTGTTGCCATACAAGACGCCACCAGGCGTGATGGCCACTGACTGCTTTGACGGTCGCCGGCTAAGGATCAAAGAAGAAGATATTAATTATAAACACATAAAAAACAATCTGCAATTTTCCCACAATTATCACATTAATATAAGTTATACAGGTCACCAAGAGCTGACGCTCAGTGACAGTGGATCAAAGTCATATGACTGCATGGATGATTAAGCTGCATCAACTTGAAGCTGTGCAAGTGTAAATAGATTGAAGTAGGATTAACAATATGTGGGATTAAGAAAATGTGGGACATATATAGAAAACTCTAAAACCATCAACAATAAAGGGGAAAACCATGCAAGATGTCAGAGAAAGGACACAGATTAGGAAATTCTACCAAATGTTAATTATCAGCTTTTAAACAGGGTGTACTCAATAAAACAGTTGCAAAAAAGATTACATCATTCGAAATGAAATGCTACAGAAGGATGTTGAGAATACCCTGGACAGAAAAAAAGACCAACAGAGAAGTACTGCACTCACTAAACGTACAGGAACATTGGCTCCTAAATACCATCGCAATAAGGAAGCTGAAATTTTTCGGTCATATAAAAAGACATAATAGTCTGGAAAAAAACAGTGATGGAAGGCATGGTCCCTGGAAAAAGGGGAAGGGGTCGACCTAGACGACGGTGGACCCAGGACATCACAGAGAGTCTGAACTTGTCTTTGGCTGATGCAGGTCGACTTGCCCAGAATCGTGATGCGTTCAGAGCAGCTGTAATGGAGACAACGTTCTGGAAAGAATACGTCACATGATGATGAAACAGGGTGTTATTAGTTTATTATAAACCCTTTCATATCAATATCATATTTGTCTATGTCCCAACAGCTGCAGAGAGAATGATATTTACATGTAAATTCAGTGCCAAGAGCAGAAGAATAATACAGAAAAAAATCCCAACAGACTGACCATGAGGCTGATTGGTAAGAATAAATAGCCTAACATCAAACAACAATCAAGAGTAAACTATGATCAATGCTACAGCAGAGATTGGAAACATGAAGATTAAAGATTCTTAGTAGTCAAAAGATGTAGGAAAAACATTATGATAGACCTTTATTTTTTATCTTTATTACGGAACATAACACTTTCAAACTATCTCAAGTGGAACATATTTAGTGGTGGCCAATCAGGTTAATTCTAGGTCATTCCTGCCTACAGCTGCTCTCTGACTATGGTTGCCGTCCATGTCTCTCTGGGTATTTCTTCTTCTCTGTCTCCGGCATGCAGAGTTTTATCTCAAGGTCATGTAAGAGTATCTGTTGTTTAGTGTTCTTTATATGTAAATTTGAATTTACACTTTTCTCTGGTGTTCATTTTGTAGGTGAGGTTTTTAATGTACGCACATTTACTGAAGTCTGCATTACATTATTTTTTGTTTGTTTGGTACCTACAGAACTCCGCCTATGCCGGTCCCAAGCCCGGATGAAAAAGGAGGAGGGCGGCCTGCATGGAGGCCGTAAGGAGGCAGCCCCTCCACCATGCAAAGGCACAACAGGCCAATCACTTTTTGCTTTAAACTATGATTACGAGCAAAATAAGAGAGAAAACCGGACTGATTCTAAAGGCGACGAACTGGAACGGACTACGACTTATGGAACTTGGAACACAAGAAGTATAAATGGGAAAGAAGAGGAGCTGATGGAAGAGATGAGGAAAGCAAAATTAGAAATCCTGGCTATTACCGAAACAAAGAAAAAGGGACAAGGAGTCATGGATCTCGATGGCAACACACTGTTATACAGTGGTGTACCCACATCTGAAAGAGCTAAAGGGGGCGTGGGTTGCATTGTGGCCAAAAACCAGAAAGATAGTATCAAGGGATGGAACTTTGTCTCGGAGCGCATTATGGTTGTAAAACTAAAAGAAGGAGAAACCATAGTCAACCTGGTCATAGTGTATGGGCCAAATGAGGATGAGAGAGCAGAGGTCAAGGAGGAATTCTTCGAGTTGCTTCAAAGGACAGTGGATGACTGCCTAGATGAAGTTATCATGCTCGGAGATTTTAATGCCAGAGTTGGAAATGACCATGCTAGATGGGGTGGAGTTATCGGAAGATATGGAGAAGATACTTTCAATGACAATGGAAAGCGACTCCTTAGATTCTGCAGTGAGCAGAATCTGATCATCACAAACACAAAGTTCCCCCATAAGCGCATACATGCATACACTAGATGTGAACCAACCAAGAATGAGAAGTCAGTGATCGACTATGCCATTGTTAGGAGAAGCTCATTCAAATATGTCCGGGATGCTAGAGTCTGGAGGGGGCCAGAGATTGGAAGTGATCATTACCTGCTAACAATCAAAAGAACAACTGTGTGATGCTACACTGTAATTCTGACTTTCAACAGGCCCGATTCTGTGGTTCTATTTTGAGTTTTCACCATTTCTCTTCTCTTGGTAATTATATGGGGTTTGCCTTGGTTCTTCTCATGTGAATATATCGTGTTTGGTATTTTTGAGTAGATAAATTAAATTGGTTCTTTTTACGACGGTAGATTTATTTTTCACTCGGCCAGTTTTACTTTCTTATGATTTTTCGCGATTCCCGTAGATTTCATTGTTTACGAAAATCGACATTTTCGGGCACGCCTGTATGACGCGTCAGAAACATGCGGCCATCGCGTAATGTGACGCAATTTTTAGACACGCGGTATTCGCGTTGTTTTTCAAATCGATTTGCGTAGGAAGGGAATCCGCGTGGGCGGTTTCTCTTGTATATAATGAGAGAGGAAACTGCGGGCAATTGTCTCTGAAGAAATAATTGCCTGGCCGTAGGACTTCGTAATTATCGTCTCCATTGCGGGGAAGAAAAGCGATAATCGGTATGTAACTATTTTATTCATCGTTTTACTTATTAGTGGGTTTTTCAGAAAATTCGCCCGTAGGTAAAGTTTAACTTTTGAGTTTAAAAAAAAAAACGATAGTGCCATCCATTATCATTTTTGAAGAACGACGTAAATGTAACAGTGTGCTTATTCTTTCTATGCTTTTGGCAGTAGATAGGAACGTGTGAAGTTATAAGCTACACGTGTGTTCATAGTTGTAGAATGTTGGGTAAAACCACCATTTATTCCTGTGTATTTACCAATGTAATTTTATTAGGAATCGATTGTGTGTACGTTAATTTTATTATGCCTTAAATGTAAGAAATGCAGTCGGAGAGTAAAGATGTATGTTATACGTGAATTATACTGCTTAGGGGAGTAAATTATCCCTAGCACGAGGTTCAATTCAAATTGGGGCTTAAGTGGGAAACCACGTGTAAATGTTAAAAAGGAGGCCACGGAATTTCGGACAAACGTGGATTTCCCTAGTTGTAATGTTTGGACACCTGGGGTTAGCCTTGCGTAACAGCCACGCAACCCGCCAGAAGTTTTGTTTATTTACCTGGCAGATTTTAGATAGAGAGACACGTGGGTCGGAATAGTTTATGTATCGGTTTTCAGAGAGAGAAGAAGGGGAGTAGGAGGAGGGTGATTTTAGTGCCACGTGGGATAGTATTATTTTATGTATTGTTGTGCAGGACAAGAGAAGAAGGGGAGTAGGAGGAGTGTGATTTTAGTGCCACGTGGATATAATTATTTTATGTATCGTATATGTTAGAGATAAGCGATTTTAGAGTGGGTGTACATTAGACGCTGTTTCTTTTAATTTCAGCGAGTCACGGCGGAACAGTGGGGAGCGTAAATTTGCCCATGTGCAAAATTACCCACGGCAACAGGACATATCTTACGGGTCAGAAGACTCGAGATATCATCAGAAGCAAAAGAAAAAATAACCTACGGTCTCTGGCAGTGAAGCCCCTATGCTTCAGCTGGAACGGGGTTTATTTATCATACAGCCCAGAGCATCGCTATTATAGTCTCTAGCGACGGCAGGAGGCCATGAGACTGAGTTACATTTGCCTACAACCAGAAATTTAGGCCGTGTTTTTTTTCTCTAACTCCGGAGCGGGTTATCAGGGGAAAGTTATAGAAACCATTCAGCAGCAGAGAAGTTTGTCAACAATTAATCGAGTACCTCATGCTTGACGCCAGAACTTCATTCAGGAACAGGTGACAGGGTTACCATGCCTGGTCTTGAAAGGAACGAGAGGAGAGCGTAACGGAGACGCCGCATCATCAGTCGGCGAGTGTTGGAGAGACACTGAGACCAAGAGAGAGAGAGAGATAGAGGAGGGAGAATATAGACAGGACCAGTAGGGTCTGTTCAGTATTCATTTGACAGATAGACCCTGAGCCATCAGCTAAAAACCAAGTCTATTATTTTAGCAATTCTTGTGGTGTAGTTATCGGCGCATATCGCCTAACAAGTAGAAAGCTGTGTAGCCATTCGTTGAGGAAAAATCACCAGGACTGAGACAGTAGAAATTTATTAGTGTTAGAGAGTGGAGGCTAGAGTTGACAGCCCCACCATATTAGAGTTGTTTTAATCACTAACCATTTTATTGTTCCTCAGCAGGGTGACAGGAAGAGTGAATGCGAGTGGGTTTTTTTTTTTTTCTTGTCTCTCAATCTAATTGTTGCTTTGGTTTTTCCAGGGCGTGCAACAGTGCACGCTATTTTTGTGGTTTATGTATGATGACAATTTTTATGCTTGATTTTTGTGAATAAATATATATATTTACTGTACACTGGATCAGCTTCTACTCTTTACTATACTTACTCTATGTTGTCTGTATAGTGTGTCTGTGGTCGTATTTATACACCTTATCTCCTTGTATTTAAAGGAAGTCAGAGGAGGGTGAGGTTATAGCCAGTTTGACGTCATGAAGCGGCAAGGGGAGATTCAAATCCTGGTTCTATCCCTTGAGCCAATAGTCTCATCTGTCCACAGGCATGAAATTTTCCATCTAAATTCTATCTTCTCAGACTTTCTCATACTGGGGTCTTGTTTTCATTCAGGCAAACTCTAAAAAAAAACTTAAAACCACTTCGTGACAAACTGAAAGAGTTGCTCAGCCTAGGAACTGCCCAACATCATGCAAGAAACCAAGTAAACGAGCGGGAGAAATGAGCATTAGGACCTACAAGCTGAAAGAGCCAGAAATTAAGACCAGATATCAGGGGCTTATTGCTGCAGCGGTGAGCAACACAGAAGAACGACCTGATGACTTGGAAACCCTCTGGAATAAATTCAAGGATATCATAAAGACAGCTGCAGCAGAAGCATGCGGTGAAGTCCGACTTGGGAACAAGAGAAAGAGGACACCTTGGTGGACAGAGGAAGTCAAAGAGAAAATAAGAGAGAAGAAAATGACATGGAAACAATACTTAGGAGCTAGAAACACAACAGGACAGATGGAAAAATATAGAGAATATGTGACACTCAGAACAGAAGCAAAGAATAAGATGCTAGCAGCAAAACAGAAGTCCTGGGAAGAATTTGGAGAAAAGCTAGAAAAAGATGCACAAGAAAACCAGAAATTGTTCTATAAGACCCTAAAGAACATGAGAAAGGAAAAACAATGCCCTCTCAAATTTATAAAGGACAAGCAAGGCAAATTGCTTACTGCCCCGAAGGAAGTAATGGAAAGATGGAAAGAATATTTCTCAGAACTCCTGGATGGTGAGCATGGTGAAGCATCAGAAATGATAACAACTAGCACAGAAGAGAAAACCAATGATGGTGAAGATGACATAAAGATGGAAGAACTGAAGGCAGCACTGGAGAAAATCAAGATGGGCAAAGCAGCAGGGCATGATGGTATAACACCAGAAATGGTTAAGTACATGGGAGCATCAGGCGACCTATTACTCTTAAGGGTTCTACAGGCAGCATGGTACAACAAGACCATACCAAAGGATTGGGAGATTGCCATCATAACACTAATTTTCAAAAAGGGTGACAATCGACAGTGTGGAAACCATAGAGGTATATCCCTTCTCAGTGTCCCTGGTAAAATCTACTCTAGAATCCTAGAGCAGAGACTCCGACGCCTAGCTGAGCCACAACTGGATGAGGTCCAGTGCGGATTCCGAGCGAACCGAAGTACTCAAGACCTAATCTTCACACTCAGACAGCCGAGTGAAAAGGCCCTTGAGTATAAGAGTGAGATCCATCTTTGTTTCATAGATCTGGAAAAGGCGTTTGACAGGGTCCGCTGGAGCAAACTTTGGGATTGTTTTGCAAGGAAGAACATTCCAGCACCTCTGATTCATGCTATACAGAGCTTCCACAAGTCTTGCAGAAATTATGTGAGGACAGCAAACCATAAGTCAGAAGAGTTCAGGACCACCACTGGTGTAAGACAAGGTGATATCCTGTCACCTTACCTTTTCATACTCCTCATGGACGATGTCATTAAGGCATGTAAGGAGAGAACAAGAAAGTATTCAGTGGGGTACTGGAAGATGAGACAGGTCTGTATTTCGGAGCTGGCATTTGCTGATGATGTTGCCCTGATTGCTAAATCAGAGGCACATCTCCAATTCAACCTGCAAGTCTGGAAGGAAGAGCTAGAGAAGAGAGGGATGGTCATAAGCAGCTCTAAAACAAAATCCATGGTGATATCACGAGAAGAAAGAAGACATCAGATTAAGCTGGGAGAACAGGTCCTGGAGCAGGTAGACCACTTTAAATACCTCAGAGCTATTATTGACTGAAAGGGAGGCATCAAAGAAGAGTTGGCCACTCGAAAAGCAGCAGCTGGGAGACTTTTTCAGGCCATAAATCGAGGATTCCTCAGCAAGAGAGAGGTTGGTAAGAAAACAAAGATGGCTGTATACCGCTCCACCTATGTCCCAGTCTTGACATATGGATGCGAGTCATGGGCAATGACTACAACCCACAAAAGCCAGATCCAAACCTCAGAAATGAGATATCTGAGGAAGGTGGTTGAAGTAACAAGAAGAGACATGGTACGCAACCAGACGATATGTCAAGGCCTAAAATCCCACCCCCTGCAGACCCAAGTAGAACAGTACCAACTAAGATGGTTTGGCCATGTCTGCAGAATGGGAGAAGACCGGCTACCATGACAAACATGGGAAACAAAGAGCCAAGGATCCAGACCCCCAGGACGACCCAGAGTCTGCTGGGAGGACAACATTAGACAATCTTTGAAGGACCGAGGACTAGAATGGAACCAGGCCAGGAGGAAGACAGCCGATAGGATAGTCTGGCGCTCTCTCTTCCAAACCTCTACACCTCACGGTAGAAGGGGAACGACTAAGTAAGTAAGTTTGGTACCTACAGATTTGAAAGGATAAAACTAGTTCTTAAGTTATAACGTTACGATAACCCTATATTTAATAGTAAATTACAAGACTCACTAAGTCTCCAACAATAAGAATCTTTGAGATAACACCTCTGTCTGCACCATAGTACACCTGGATCAACTGGTGAGTCTGGGGAATATATAGATATGAGTGTTGAATCTCTGTAGGACCTGAGATAAAAATACATGGGTTGTTCCATGCTTGACTACAAGGCATAGTTTAGTTTCCAATATGGATCAAGACATAACCAAGTTTAGCCTGCAATATTAAACTGGATATTTTTTTTAAATTAAGGGGCAGAAACACTTGATCAACAGGGGGACCCTTTCTGATGATCAGATTGCCACCTTTTGTATCGCTCTGCATAAAGTTTCCTATCGTCTGGTTATTTTTTTAAATCAGTGAAAATCATAGTTTTCTGACATCCTGTTATTACAGAGCTGCATGTAATTCCCGGGGGGGGGGTCTTTGATGAAACAAAGAAAGAATAGGACTACTGACTGCATCCTCAGGTATGTCGTACAAGGCAGCTAATATGAGAATATGCATGAAGCTAGCAACCTCATCATGTAAAACAAATTGCTAAAGAAACCACGGCTGCAGGAGCACATGAATGCTTGGTGCAGGTTTCCCCACAAGATGACCAGCTGCAGTGGTGGTGCCATGCTCTATAAGGAGCGAAAAGGAAAGTGATGATGTGTTATTACAGAGGATTAGTCTGAGAATTATAGTCGAGATATTTAGCAAACCTTATTCTCATGGAGAAATCTCTACAAATCAATTGTTCATTTATGAGGAACCCTTACATATGAAACATTTACATTCTAGAAAATGGTGATAGTTGGTATCACAAGTCAACATATGTGTGTGTGTGTGTGTGCTTGCGAGTGTGTGTGTATATGTATATATGAAAATGTCAAACTGACCTTGATGTTGTAGCATCTTACAAGTTTATCCATGCCTCCAGTAAAGAGGTAGCCTTGGTTATAGCACACACTTTTGATCAATCCTTTGCTCTCTCTGTAAACATGCTCAACTGCTCCAGTCTGAAAAGATTAATTACCAACTTTCAAATATCAATGCAGATTTTGTATTAAAAAATTATCACAAAACACTAAGAAGGATCAACAAAATGAAAGGCATGTTTACTTTCTTCATTTTATCATCTAAACTAAATACACATTCGCAGGAGTTTAAAGTTGGTCTTATTTCATCTTCTTCTTCAAGTAGAATGCCTGGTGGTGCAGGTGATCATGTCTCTCCACTACTTCTGTCTCCAGTACTGTTTATCAATTCTGTTGTTGACTTCTTTTCCTGCCATGATGTCCAACTGTCCAGTATCATCTCACTTTGTCGTCCTCCATAGTTTTTTCTTCTATATTTCCGGTTGTCATTATAGATTCCAGCTTTCATCTTCTCATGACATGTCCGAAGAAAGTGTAATGCTTCCTTGTGTTGTAATAAGGTTCTTTTGCGCACTGGCCTCTTTCAGGATATCCTCATGACTCTTTTTAGCTGATCACAGTATTTTTAACATTCTTCTGTAAAACCACATCCCTATTGCACTTTCTACTTGGCTATTATCTATCAATGACTCAATTCCACAAGTCAAGATGGGTTCTAAATAACACTGAGGAACTCTCTTTCTCACTTCCATTGACAATGAGTTATTGTATAAAATAGTTTCCATTTTATGGAATGCTGCTTTTATCTGAGCTATATGTGATGCTGCACTGTAATTCTGTCTTTCAACCGGCCCGATTCTGTTCTTTTATTTTGAATTTTCACCATTTTTTTCTTCTCATCTGAATATATATCGTGTTTGGTATTTTTGGGTAGGTAATTAAATGGGGTCGTTTTATGATGGTAGGTTTATTTTACACTCGACCAGTTTTACTTTCCTCTGATTTTCCGCGATTTTTCGTTGTTTACGGAAATCGCTATTTTTCGGGCATGCCTGTATGACGCGTCAGAAACGCACGTGGACGTGATGCAATTTTTGGACAAGCAGTTTGCGCGGTTTCAAATCTGATTGGCGCAGCTCGTAGTTATTTTATTTTTCTAGCGTTTCTATTGGCCCGAGCGCGTAGCTTAACTATACGCAGGGGTGGCCCCCTGTGTGTATAAATAGCCAGTTAGACTGGGGGCAAGTTCTATATCTGAAGAATAATTGCCTGCCGGTCGACTTTGATTTATCGTCTCCACTGTGGGGAAAAACAGCGATAATCGCGAGTCACGGCGAAACAGTGGAGGAGCATAATTTTGTCATATAAAATTTTCCACGGCAAAAAGACATATCTCAGGGTCAGAGTACTCGAGTTATCGTCAGGAGCAAAAGAACATAACCTAAACGGTCTATTGCAGTGAAGTTCAATTCTTCAGCGAGACTGGTTTCAATTGCGTACAGCCGGAAATCAAGGCTGTGTTTTTTCCTTTAACTCCGGAGCGAGTTAAAAGAGGGAAGCTATTCAGCAGCAGAGAAGTTTGTCGACAGTTAATCAAGTACCTCATGCTTGACGCCAGAACTTCATCATCATCCTCCCCAGATTCCGGAACAGGTGATAGGGTTACCATATCTGGGTCTTGAAAGAAACGAGAGAACAGCGTAACGGAGACGCCGCATCATCAATCGTCGAGTATAAGAGAGACACTGAGATCAAGAAGGAGAGAGGGAGAGAGAGAGGAGGGAGAAAATAGGCAGGACCAGTAGGGTCTGTTCAGTATCCACTCGACGGATAGACACTGAGCTATTGTGTTACCCCAAGTCTATTATTTTTAGCATTTCCAGTGGTGTTAGATAGCGGCGCATATCGCCTACCTAGTTGGAAGCTGTGTAGACGTTTCGTTGAGGAAGAGTCAACCAGACTGAGACAGTAGACATCTTATTGGTATTAGAGAGTGGAGGCTAAAGTTGACAGCCTTACAAGATCAGAGTAGTTTAAATCACTAACCACTTTTATTGTTCCTCAGCAGGGTGACAGAAAGAGTGAATGTGATTGGGGGTTTTTTTTTTTGTTTCGTCTAGTGTCTATCAATTTAATTGTTACGTTGCTTTCCAGGCCAGTGCAACATTGCACGCTATTTTTTATGATTGATGTATGCTGAAATTTTAATGTTTTATTCTGTAAATAAATAGATATTTACTGTACACTGGATCAGCTTCTACTCTTTACTATACTTACTTTATGTCGTCTGTATAGTGGTGTCTGTGGTCGTTTTTATACACCTTATCTCCTTGTATTTAAAGGTAGTCAGAGGAGGGTGAGATTATAGCCTTTTCTGAAGTCATGAAGCGGCAAGGGGAGAGTCAAAACCTGGTTCTATCCCTTGAGCCAATAGTCTCATCTGTATACAGGCATGTCACTTTCCATCTAAATTCTATCTTCTCAGACTTTCTCATACTAGGGTCTTGCTTTCATTCAGGCAAACTCTATAAACTTAAAACCACTTCGTGACACTATACTATTTTCTTACATCTATGACACAGAAGTACTGACAATAGGAAAAATTATTGTTTAAAGTGTCAAAAGTCTGGCCTTTTAACAAAACAACTTCATGAAAAAGCTGATACTCACATGCAAATTGTGAATGACTACTGTGTGATCTCCAGAGCCACTGAACACTAAATGACCTTCTACCTGCAATAACATGTACAAAAAGAGTTGATTCACACATCATCATATTTCCATTTCACTGCTTATGGAGCATGGAGCCTCCACATAACTATCTTATGTTGTTCATCATGTATTTACCATCATCACTGCCCTTCAGCTCTCCAAGGAGAATAGGCCTTCAACAAACTCACGTCAAGTCCTCCTGTTTTGTGCCATCTCTCATGGCCTTTTCATGTCTTCCTCAACCCTTTTTCAAAAGGTGACTCCATTCAGCTTTTTCTGTGTTACATCATGAGCCCCTTTACCAGAGGACCTTCTTCAGTCTTGGATGGCTGACCTAATTTATTTTCTTTAGTTGACTTGCCCTTACTGTTGTTGAAGTTTCTGTGGCTTAAAGTTTTTAAAGGTGAGGGTAGACAGTGCAATGCCCCAACCCTCTATAGTTGTCTTTTACAACATGCCTGGTAGGTTACAGTGTTAATGTTCTTTACTACCCTTTTGAGCCCTTGAAACACACTTTTTTCTTCTTCTCTTCAAGTACCATGTCTAGTACCGTTGGTGATCATGTCTCTCCATAGCTTCCTATCTCCAGTTCTATTTATCAACTGTAACACACAGGTGATGTATTAATGAAACAACCTGGTAATTGGGTCATAGCACTGCACACTTACAATTTAATTTCATGAAGAATCCCTTATTTTAATAAATTATTATTAAAATATTAGGAAGCATTTTAAAACGCTGACTGTGAGTTCACTTGCTATGACTGCTTTACATTCTGTCCTTTATTTCAGTTCCTTTACCACCAACAATTTTTGCATCTGGACTTAACTCATGTTCCATGCAGTTTCCTTGCCTACAAACAAGAATTTTCCAGCAATAAAGCTGATTCTTTTAGTATTAACTATAACAATGATACAACATGTGTAGTTCTTGGGGGTCTCTGAGGAGACAAAAGACTGGCAACATCATCATATAAAACAAATTTCTATAGAAACAACAGCTGCAAGTGTTTGTGCTTTGGTGTAGGCATCTGCTCTGCAGCAGTTGCTCCGTGTTCCATAAGGGACGAAAAGGAAAATGATGATGAAAAGAAAAGGAGACTGCAACAACAATACTAAGCATCGTGAGTTACAAACAGCAGATTGGGCCATTAAAACCACACAAATAAATGGCCAGCTTTAAAATACAGTAAAAACAACAAATTATTTCTACAAGTGCAGAAGTGGGTTGTGACAAAAAAGGTAGCCCCACAACAGATACTGTCATAAGGGAGTGATGTGTTGGAGACTTCACTTATACCAGGTCTCAGCTTTATGAGCTGGGGTGACTAGTTCCATTCATCGCTGCCTTTGCCTCTCATAAGCAGAGTAAAGCACTCATTTACAGCTAGGCAGACTAGAGTGTGATGCTACCAGGTTTTGAACACAGTAACTTTTTCTTGCTCTATCCCTTCTTCCACTCAACACAGCATTGTGAAATACAAATAGCAGCATGAAACATTTAAACCATACAAATGGCCAACTTGAAATATCATCACTTTCATCCTCCTTTGTGCTCATTATGGAGCATGGAACCACCACAGTAGCTAGTCCCCTTGTAGGCAGCCTGCACCGAGCATTCACATGCTCTTGTAGTGGTGGTTTCTGAGGCGATAAGTTTTACATGATGAGGTTGCCAGCAACATACCCAAAAATTGAAATATACAGTAAAACAACAAATTACTTCTACAAATGCAGAAGTGAATATGCGGGTAACTTTTTCATCTGGTTAAAAAAATATGGATTAAATATCTATAACAGCGAGTTTTTAAATGTGTTTAATTACAAAACAGCTAGACACCTAAAATCACATTTGTGAGATGAGATGCTTAAGAAAAGCCATTAATGTTACCAGGAGAAA
Source organism: Oreohelix idahoensis (assembly GCA_024509875.1). Classification (NCBI taxonomy): domain Eukaryota; kingdom Metazoa; phylum Mollusca; class Gastropoda; order Stylommatophora; family Oreohelicidae; genus Oreohelix; species Oreohelix idahoensis. Next base: position 100,543 of record JAMPIV010007404.1, on the reverse strand, counting down.
CAGAATGAAGAAATGATGGCATCAGAAAAATTGTAGGAACTACATCCTGCATAAAGTATATAGAGAGACAAAAAAAGTTAATTGTTTTGGCCATCTCATGGGAATGGAGCCTGATAAACTACCACTACATGCCTACAGCAGTAGAAGATCTGGTTTCAGGGCAGCGGGAGGACCAAGATGGATACACATCACATAAATGCTATAACAACAAAGACACACAGACAGCCAGCGCGACACACTTGGTTAAAGAGTGCAAACTTCAGCTCCCTACTACGTTATACGGCAACTGTTAGACACCACAATGTTTGCAATATATGCATGCTGAAATAAACAACTTTGTGCACATTTCTTCATCATTCATTTCCCTTCATTTCCCTGTACAGTACAGACTTTCAATCAGTTCACACCAAGACCTCCTGTCTTGTGCCATTCGTTCAAGCTCTTTCTATGTCTTCTTTATCTTTTTTAAGTCTATCTACATTTACTTTCCCATTGTGTTTGTTAGGTTTCCTTATGCTTCCTTTGCCTTTTAGAAAAAGATATAAACAATAAAATAAAAAAGACTGCCTTACAATGCTACCAGCTGCTTTCCTTAACATGTCCTGCTTAAAGCCAATGACTGTTCCTCACCTCGTTCCATTAGTATTTGTTCACATTTGTTGCCTATATTTGTAGTATTCTGCAGCAAGATTTAGAGACTTACTGACCATTAACCAAGACTACAGCACAATCTGCCTAAAAATATTACTAACCTGTATGGAGAAAGCTGTTTTAGCATGGCCTGACAAAATTCTGATGGGCAAACACTGTTGAGCATTTACAACAATAATTGTTCCATCTTGTGAAGAAACGCACAGCAGTTTTAGTGCCCCCTCTTGTCCAGAGGCAAGACAATGAATAGGGTGATCAGAACAAATGCATCTATCCCTCAGTGTCATCCTCTGTAAATAATAAGTGATCAGAACTAATTAATCTATCCCTGAATGCCATCCTCTGTAAATAATAAGTGATCAGAACAAATGCACATATCCCTGAATGCCATCCTCTGTAAATAATAAGTGATCAGAACAAATGCATCTGTCCCTCACTATTATTTTCTGTAAATAATAAATGAACAGTATCATTCTGTGTAATAGTGGATATTCTAGAACACAAGATAAGTGTGAACAAATTATATAATAATAATTGTAAAAAAATTACACAAATGCCACATGAAAGAGTTGTATGCAGTGACGAAGACAGAACAAACATGTTCAACATATAGGTTTTATTCAGGAATACGGCACCACAAAGCTAAACAAATGAATATGAGATTTAGAAAACTATGCTCCAATTATTCTGTGCTTCTCGTATGTCAGAGCCATATCTTACTGTAAAATCACAAAAATAACATTTGTACAACACAAAGTAAAGTAAGACAGTTCACAGCAAAGATCATAGAGTATTAGCCTAAAGATAATATTAAATCTATTTTAAGCAACTTCATTCATCCCCCTTCAGCTCACCAAGGAGCACATGCCTTCTGGTTCTGTGCCATACATTCAAGATCTTTCCATATGTTCTTTATCTATGTCTCTTCTGTCTCCAGTTCTCTTTTCCATGTTTTTTTTTCTTCAGCCTCCCTCTACCTGTCTTACATTGAGGATTCCAGAACAAGGACTGCTTTATTATGCCATCAACAGGGTTTTTTTTTTAAAAGTGTGTCTTATAAATTACTAGCATTTTATTCTCATCTCCTGTTCAGCTTGCACGTCTGCTTCTTGTCATCAGGTCCACATTGATGATCTAGTCATACCATTTCAATCCTTCTATTCTTGATTAGCACCTATTTATGATAGTCTGTAGCTTCTTGCTTTTGTTGTTCTCCATGTTTTACATCCATACAATATGACTTACATGATTTGTCAGTTGAAGATTCTGATTTTTTTGTGTTGGACCTCTTGATTTTTACATATTTATTTTTTATGTCTGCCATCAATGGTACCTATACCTTGTAGCGGTATGGCAGCTTGTGTACCCTGACAATCCCTAGAGCTATGCCAGTGGGAGTTTTACTCCTGGTAGGTTCAACCATGCTGGACTGGTCTGCGTGGGTAGGGGTCAGACAAAAGCTGGTACCCTGGTCCTCCAGGTTGGGGTTTTAGCACAGGGCCGACACCCCTGTCTGTGTAAAAAATCGCACACGTTACGGAAACAGTAATAAATGAAAATACTTTGATGTGGGACGGACATCCGGAGTCTCAGGCTCGTATGACTGACAGCGGTGAAAGCCGAAAGGAAGCCACTGGCATGAAAAAGCTGAGATGCAAAGAATGAGCCACAGTTGGGGCACTGTACGAAGGATGGCCGCCGACCGAGCAAAGTGGAATCAATTTGTTGCTGCCCTACAAGACGCCACCAGGCGTGATGGCCGCTGACTGCTTTGACGGTTGGCGGTTATGGATCAAGATTTTTTATGTAACTTAATTCTCATTAACAAGAACGTATAACAAGAATGTATGGGATAGAAATTAATATAGAAAAGAAAAAAAAGCAAGATATTGGTGAATAGCCATAAGAAACATGTTCCGACCAACATTACGTTAAATGGGCAAATGTTAGAAGAAGTTAACACCTTTAAATATCTGGGGTCCACTATATGTAGTGATGGAAGATCAAGTAAAGGAATCAAGACAAGACTTGAGATGGCCTCAGCTGCCATGACAAAGCTGAATGTGATCTGGAAAAGTAACATCAGTTTTCCCGTGAAGATCAAATTATACAAATCACTTGTATTATCTATTCTGTTGTATGGGTGAGAGGGCTGGACACTCACTGCAGATACGGAGCAAAGGATTCAGGCTTTCAAGTATAAATGTTATAGAAGAATTTTGCGCATTTGCTATAAAGAGCACAAAACAAATGTCTATGTTAAAGAGAAAATAAACACCAATGCAGGCCACCAAGAACCACTTTTGTCAGTAGTGAAACGTCGAAAGCTTGCTTGGTTTAGGCATGTAACTCGTCATGACTCCCTTTTGAAAACGATCCTCCAGGGAACAGTCGAAGGTAAACGGAGAAGAAGAAGGCAAAGAAAATCCTGAGCTGATACCATCAAAGAATGGGCAGGGCACGGTTTTTCCACACTTGTACGCATTGCTGAGGATAAGGAGCAGTGGAGGACCCTGTCTGCTGATGCTAGCACCATGGCACCCCTACGACCCATGACGGGTTACAGGTTGAGATGATGATGATGAATTCTCATTCATCCACTAGTAGCCACCTTGCCAACCTAACATCATTATTAATTCACTAAATATCACCTCCCTCAGGCTTACCACAAATGGCTCAAGCTTATCCAGGCCAATGAAAGTCTGATGCAGGCTACTGGATTTCAGCATAGTTTGTCTACCCTAAAATGTGATAAGGTTTGCCACCAAGGAGGTTTTTTAAAAGACTTACTTCAATGTGCATGAGAATCTTAAAATAATATTAGAAGATCATTAATCCTGTTAGGCAACTAATATGAGGTTGTGCAAGGGGCTGGCAACCTCATCAAGTAAAACAAACTGCTATAGAAATTACTGCTGCAAGAGCATGTGGAACGAACGAACAAACTTTATTTTCAAAGGGTTAAGAATTGGGCACACAGGCAGGTCTGACATTCTGCCCTTCCTCTCTCTCTCATCATGTATACTGTATCCTTTCATCCTCACATTTACATTAAGCGTTATTTAGGCATTTATCATTATAAAAGTAATATAACATCATACATTTGCAATAATCATCATGACAGACAGACACGCAGACAGATAGATAGATAGATAGAACGAACAAACTTTATTTTCAAAGGGTTAAGAATTGGGCACAAAGGCCCGTCTAACATTCTGCCCTTCCACTCTCACTTATCTGGCATATTCCTAATAATTGGATGAATAGAGTGGTCTTCATCACTCATGATGGACGAACAACATCTTGCATACTATACCATTTCATTCCCACGTTACTTTAAGCATTAAATTTAAGGCATACAACATTATAAAGGTTATATAACAGCATACAATGACATTACCCAATCATAATCAAAATAAAGCATTTTTTTTTTTTTTAAACCAACAAGAACGTAATGAAAATAAGAAAAAAATAACAAATATATGAAGAAAAAAAATGAAAAATAAAAATAGACAAACAAACAAATTTAAAACATCTATACAGTAAATCAGACAATAATTCAAGTATGATCACATTAGGGAAGCACAAGTTTTTGATAATGCTCAGGTAATAATAACATTGACCTTTTTTTTTTTTTTGTTTTTATATCATAATAAATATCATAATGAAATAGTATGTAAAGGACCAATAATATGAAATTTCAATAAATAATATTAAATGTATTCTCCAAGAAAAATGGAATGCTTTGTGTAGGTTTCCTGCAAGGAGGCCAGCTACACTGGTGGCTCCATTGGGATCAAGCAGGAAAATGGTGATGATTAACCATGTATGATCAAGTCAACATCCAACTGGTGACTGACGGTGACGATTTCTAACATCTATCACCCATTAACGGTTGACTTGATCAAGTCTGGTTAGTGCAATTAGAATAACGCAGGAGTAGGAAAGCAAGGCCATCAACACGCAATGGTGAAAATCAATATAATGAGAAGGAGACAGTCACATAAATATGGAAGTGATTTGAGAAAGATTTGCTCATAGAGATACCCATAACATACCACTGTGTCAAATATGCAGATCTCACCAGTGTCCAGCCCAGCGTAGATAAGAGGTGATAGTAATAACAGACACTTAACTGTGGTACCAAGACTGTACCTCAAGTTGCCTTCCTTTTTCTGGGAAACAAAAAAAAATGCATCAAGTGCCCCACATATTCTAAAAATCAATAAGAAACCACCCCAGAAAACAAATAACTGTGTATAACATAAACAGTCCACTCTTCTCTTTTTAAATAACATAAAACCTAGCACAGGTTCTTGATATTGCTCAGGTAATAACATTGACTTCTTTTTTTAAATATCATTATAAAATAGTATGTAAAGAACCAATAATTTGAAATTTCAATAAATATTAACCTTTAGCACGCTGCATAAAAATTCAAAAAAACGAAAAAAAATTAAAAAAAAAAAAAAAAAAAATTTTAATTTTAAAATTTAAAATTTTTTTTTTTAAATGACCAACAAACGAAGAGTCCATATCCCTTGCATCTCAATGAAAGTTATTTGACCAATAGACCAATTCAATTCAAATGACGATCTTTTCGTTACACCCATCATCAGTAGCAAAGCAACAAACTCCCTCGTCAGCAGTGACATTCGGCCGTAATCATAAACCATTCCGATATTCCTAATCCTAACCCCTAAAATTATACAAACTAGCAATGCCATTCTACTTTCGTTTCCATCTCGGCCATCAAACATATTCTGAGAACCGATATCAGCGCTTATAAAGACAAAAATCTCATCAGAATCCAATAAAATTAGAGCGAAAATGGCCGCGTGTTGATGCCGATTCATTTCGATTAAAAAAATTTACAAACAATAAACGCGGATACACCCATCACTTTTTTAAGATCGGAAACGGAAGCTAACTCTCTTGCAAATAACATTAGAACTTAACATCCGGGGCTGAAATCACGAGTACACAAGTCCTAATGCTAGAAAACGAAGATATCCGCAGTCGCAATAATGCGCCTGCAGCTGGCAGAGCATAGCGTACCTCTGTCGCAATAATGCGACTGCAGCGTGCTAAAGGTATGTATTCTCCGGCAAATACGATGGTGAAAATATAAACATGAGGCCAACTTTCTATTTAAATGCCAAATGTTCCTTTGCCAACTACACATTATATAAATAAATTGATCATCAATTACTAAAAACAGAAACAGTGATGTTTAAAACAGAAAAAAATATAATTTCTACACTGTATAATAATTATAATATAATTACTTTACAGTATCAGTGAGAATAATCAACAAATCACATTTAAGTATTGAGTATGGTATACATATTCTGCACCAAATGACAACTTCCGTTTACGATGGTCGTTGTGTTTACAGAAAATTTGACTATTTTTAGCATGAAGCATGCCAATCAGGAACCAAGTACAGGCATACCTCGACTTTCGTCGCTTTGAGTTTCGCCGCTTCGCTCTTTCGTCAGTTTTCAATTATAACCACATTTCCAAATTTCGTCACTTGCTTCGCTCTTTCGTCGCATTTCGTCACCACCGCATGCCATCTTGTTTCTTTGTCATTCAGTCTTTGAATAGAAGTCGTTCAGTGTGCACTGTTTTTTTAAATTGTCTGCATTGAATCTCTCATATTTGTGATTAAACATATTAATACTACTTATTTTTGTGATTAAAATAACCAAAATATTCATACTATATTATTTTTGTGATTATACTGTAAACAGTTCATAGCTATTTTTGTTTTAACAGTATAATGGCAGTGTTCATATCATGATTATAAGACACGTGTACGGGACCGAAGACGCAGCAAGAGATGAATGCAGTCGGCGACTCATAGCTTGACTGCTTGCGTCAGCGAACCAGAGCTGACTAAGACCCTACTCCACCTCCAAGTGGTGGTCCTGGAAACAGGCTGCATCACTGCAGTCTGGCTGAGAGAGTAGGGACCGAAGTGGTCCCAAAAAATGCTGTGCTGAAGTCGGATGTGTCGGCCAAAAGGCGCAAATATCGCAGCTTGCTGTAAACGGACACAACGCAACCTACGTCCTTTTCAGGATGAACGAGGAAGAAGAAGACACATGTACGGTTTTCATACTGTACTTTTTTGTGATTAGGCCCTATATAGTACTACTTATATTTGTGCTTTAATATATTCATAATGGGTCCTAAGTGTAGTGACGAAGTTAAAAGACACCATAAGGCTCTCAATTTGCAAGAAAAGCTTGAGCTAATCAAGCTTAATGAACAAGGCATCTCAAATGCTGAAATAGGCCACAAGCTAGGTGTACCTTGCACTACAGTTAGCACAACTGTACCACTACAGTTAGCACAACTGTAAAGAACAAAGCTAAAGTGTTAGAGGAAATTAAAAACGCTATGCCAGTGCATATCAAACTTATTAGAAAGAGACACAGTTTAATTGGTGAGATGGAGAAAGTGTTAAATGTGTGGATTGAAGACCAAGTCAGCCACAACATTCATCTAAGCCAAGGTCTTATCCAGGCTAAAGCACAAACTTTATTTAATAAAATGAAGGCTGAAAAAGGAGAGACATCAGCTGAAGAGACATTTGGAGCTAGTAGGGGCTGGTTTTACAAATTTAAGAAAAGGTCAAATTGACACAATATAGCAGTGCAGGGAGAAGCAGCTAGCGCAGATACCGCAGCTGCAAAAGCTTTTCAAGTGGAGCTTGAAAAAATTATAGAAGACGGTGGTTACATAAAGCAGCAGATCTTCAACGTAGATGAGACGGGCCTCTTTAACACCAAATAGCCTGTTACAAAGAACTTCTTATGGAAAGGAAGAAGACATCAATTAGGCAAACATCCTTGCTCTCCTTTTTCAAGACGCAACTGCCACACCAACTTCAGTCACCCCTCCCTCTAACCCTTCAGATTCCGAGCCATCAACAATAGCTCCAGCCCCTGTTAGATCTCCTTCAAAGTTCCCTTCTCCTAAAAGAATTAGATGGAGTTCCTCCAGTTCTGAAGATGGGCCTCCTCAATTCTCTCCATCTGATTTTCTAAGTCTAGAATCCCCCTAAATCATCAACATTCAAAACTATACATACTATATATATTCATCGTCTACTTGCTCAAGAATGATTTTAAGGTAAGATGTTATTTATGTATTTTTTATTTATTACTGTATTTTCTGTATTCTTATGTTTATTTCTGTTTATTTAGGTGTTGCACGCATTCGCAAGTGTTATATAGTTAGTTATTTACGTTTTTTGGCGACCCTAATGCATTTGCAAGCTAAATAAAGGCTATGCTTCGACTTTTGTCGATTTTCGACTTTCGTCAGTGCTCTGGTCCCTAACCTGTCAAAAGAGTGAGGTATGTCTGTACTTTGAATGGGAAAACCTTAGGTCTAAACTGTGTACAGCTTGCTCAGGTAATACAAAACATACGATTTTCAGATGATGATGAACATAAATTTGATGAAAGTGACTTAGAATCCAGTGATGAAGCAAGTTGATCTGATAGTGACAATGAGCAGGATTTTAGCAATGCTGTGACTGGTGCCAGGGGGTGGAGCCCTATTTCAGCTGGTAGTGAATCCACCTCTTGTGCTGACTGGCACAATAAGGGAGAATACGAGTGCTAGATTATAAGTTAACCTTTTACTGATAATGTGATGACATTTTATGGGTATTTGTGCAATGGTTTTCATATAAACATAATTTCTATGACACGTGTGTTTTTACATATTTTTACTCAGGAGCTGGGGCATATGGGAACGCAATTGTTAGGGTTGTTGTTGTTGTTTAACTAGGGCTGCTGAGCTTCTCACTCTTTAGCAGCCAATACCAAGTTGAAGACTCCTTGGTATTATCTACACTGTAGATCTAGACTTTTCCTGTGGCTTTTCTGCCATTTTGAAACATGTTGAGTTGAAATCAGGAGCTCCAGTTTCTCCAGCTTGGCTTGCATTTAAAGGATCATCACATCTGGTCCCAAGCTAGGAGAAAGAAGTGCGTGGCATACCGTGCATTCCCCCCATCCAAGGGGGCTCTCCAACTAAGCAGAGCTAAAATATTGTACTCTGGTTCTGGGCTCTCCCAAGGAATTGTCACGTCCTGCACAGAGCCACTTCTCAGCTTCCCCTGCCTATCACTGGGTCCATAGTGAGATCCTTCTGCATGCAGTCAACCAAGTCAAAGAAAAGAATTATGCCTGAGGCTCAAGTTACTTCTCCAAGCTTGGTGTACAATGCTGGGTTCTTAACAAATTTCACCACAGGTGGAATCCCTGGAAGTGTGTGGATGATTTCAAGAGTCAATGAGGATGTAATTAGCCTGACAGACACAGATTCCCTTCCATGTACATATATTGTAGCATTGTGCACAGCTGGTGGTCATATAAGGATGACTCCAGATATGCCTCCATTCATAACTGTTAGGGAATCATGGCTGGTAGGGTCAATGTAAACTAATTGTTGCTGTATGTGAAATAAAGTTGCTTGGGCTACTATTTCAATAACAAGGAAAACAAAGAAGCTGTTTGTCTGGGTGTTCATATCATAAACAAAGTACTCCACTACATATGTAGACAAATGAGCTTCAAATATGCAAGGCAAAAATAATGCTAAAATAAAAATTCTTTTTGGCCAAACTGATGCTTGACACGTGAAAGAAGTCTAAGATAGCAAAGTAATGGAGGATATCTAACAGGAAGATCACACGCTGATCAGCTAGCAAGACCCAGAATCATAACAGGCATCATTACGCATCAGCTTAATGTGGAGCTTTGGCCTTTATCAAGTTCATGCCGAGCCTCTTGTCCGGTTGCCATCCTACCAAGGTCTTTATGTCTTCTTTATCCCTTTAAGGCCTGTCTCTAATTTCTTTCTTTATGTTACTTTTAGGTCTCCCTCTTATTCTCATTGGCTGGGGGTTCTAGAACAAGGACTGCCTTGCAATGCTATCAACTGGTTTCCACAATGCATGTCCAAACCAATGCCATTCTCTTTTCCTCACCTCACTGGTATTTGTCTGGTTGTTTCCATTGGTTTCACAATGTTGATCTTGTCTTACTATCTGAAGTTCTCCTTCTATGAAGGTCTAACATCTTGGATGTCATCTTTTTTTTTCATGTTTCAGAGCCATAGAGTAGAACTACCTTGAGGAAATATTATCAAGAACAGGGAAGTATTACTTTTAAACTTTTAAAGAGGCAAAGTTATCAGTACAGAGAGAAGAAGTTTATCACTTGAAAAGAGGAAAGTTTATCAGCATAGGAAAGGTTATCAATTACGCATCAGAAAGGTTATCAAGTACAGACAGTAAAGGTTATCAATTACACATACAGGAAATGTCATAAACAGACGGATGAAAGATTACATCAGTATAGAGAGGAAAGGTTACCAATAAAGACAGGACAGTACAGCAGTGAAGATAGGAAAAGTTGCCATTACACACAGATTAGGCTATCAGTACAGGTTACCAACTGCAGACAGAATAGGTTATCAGTACAGAGAGGAACAGTTTCCAACTACTGATGAGATAGGTTACTAATTACAGGTAGGAAAGATTATCATTATAGTGAGAAAAGGCTGTTCTCCCAGCTTAATCTGATGCCTTCTTTCTTCTCGTGATATCACCATGGTTTTTGTTTTAGAGCTGCTTATGCCCATCCCTCTTTTCTCCAGCTCTTCCATCCAGACTTGCAGGTTGGATTGGAGATGCGCCTCTGATTTAGCAATCAGGGCAACATCATCAGCAAATGCCAGCTCTGAAATACAGACCTGTCTCATTTCCAGTACCCCACTGAATACTTTCTTGTTCTCTCCTTACATGCCTTGATGACATCGTCCATGAGGAGTATGAAAAGATAAGGTGACAGGATATCACCTTGTCTTACACCAGTGGTGGTCCTGAAGTAAATATTCATTATGACAGAAAAATATCATTTTGACAGGCTATGGTTAAATATTTATTATGACAGGAAACTATGTTTTTTTTAAAGTTAAAATATTTATTATGATAGAAACATAAGGTTTTGACAGGCTAAAATTGAATATATTTTAATTTCAAAAAATATTTTTTTTCTCTCTCATATCAGTTTTCAGACAAGTGCTCTGCAAGAAATGGTAGAGAGCTTTCACCAACAGTCAAGATTGTCTCCCAAATCGTCCTCACCAGACATTTCTTCTGGCATGAACTCTTTCAGAAACTGATGAGAAAGGTTACTAATTAAAGAGAAGAAAAGTTACCAATTACATACGGGTTAGGTTATCAGTTCACAGAGGAAAGATTACCAGTTACAGATGGGAAAGGATAAGGATTACCATATATACTCGAGCATAGCTCGATCCGACTATAAGTTGACCCCTAAGCTTTATGACTTAAAAAGATTCCAAAATGAATGACCCGATTACAAGTTGAACGTGTTTTCAGCCGATTCCTAAATCCCGCATTGAATTGGAATTTCTGTGGCTTTCTGCAAATTCTATCACTTTTAGCACCCTTTCCCATTTAAAGCCCCTGAAATCGCCCATCCGGAAAGTCTGAATACTGTTGTCGGTATCTAGCAAGACCTGAGTTATAAATAGATTCCGGTACATCTAAAGGAAGCATTCTCTTGTATGTCCATCCCTGCTAGTCTTATATTTGATGCCAAGTTCCAACAGTCTTGGCCTTGTTGATTCATCAATTGCAGTGTCGTTCTCTTGAAAGCAATCATCAATTGTCCTTTGTATCTCTCCCCTATCCAAAGTCCCCACTATGGGTGCTCTCAAAGCTAGTCTGTCAGCTTTCTCATTGCCGCATGACCAGGACAGTAGATCCACATCAGTTCCCGAAGACTCGAGGCTTCTATGGATGTTTTCCATTCATGCCACAGCCATCCATTTTGGACCTTTCGAAGCATGGACTCAGAGTCTGTCACATTAACTGCCCTAGTTGATGGAGTTTCAGACAGCCACCTCAAGGATGCAGTAGCTGCCTCTTTCTCCATTCTCATGCTGGAGGCTGTTGTAAGCACCACTCTGTTCAGTGACGGCCCTGCACTTTACTCTAGCCAAGATGCTCCATCCTGGTTTCTCAATACGCAGTACAGACCCATCAGTGTACAAAGTACAAAATGGCATCATCACCCCTGGCATGATCAATTATCAGTTGATAAGTTTTCAGTAACAGTGATGGAAGGCATGGTCCCTGGAAAAAGGGGAAGGGGTCGACCTAGACGACGGTGGACCCAGGACATCACAGAGAGTCTGAACTTGTCTTTGGCTGATGCAGGTCGACTTGCCCAGAATCGTGATGCGTTCAGAGCAGCTGTAATGGAGACAACGTTCTGGAAAGAATACGTCACATGATGATGATGAAGTTTTCAGTACAGACAAGAATGGCTTACAATTACATGCAGGACAGATATCAGTACAGAGAGGAAAGATTACCATTTACACACAGGATAGGTTATCAGTACAGAAAGGAAAGGTTACCAATTATAGAGTGCAGAGAGGAAAGATTTCCAATTACAGAGTAAAGGTAAAGGTAAAGAATCCCATTACATGACCACTGAGGCATATTGGGAATATGGTGTTAGGCCCATATTTAGAGTACAGAGAGGAAAGATTATCAATTACAAAGTACAGAGAGGAAAGGTTACCAATTACAGAGTACAGAGAGGAAAGATTACCAATTACAGAGTACAGAGAGGAAAGATTACCAATAACAGAGTACAGAGAGGAAAGATTACCAATTACACACCAGATAGGTTTTCAGCACAGAGACTAAAGGTTATCAATTACACACTGGATATGTTATCAGTACAGACAAAAAAGGTTACCAATTACATGTGATATAGGTTGTCAGTATGGAGATGAACAATTATAAATAGAAGAATGGAAAGCATATTTTGAAGAACTCACAGGAAAAATTATCAGGGTTATTAAGAACAAAGTTATAATTAACAGTGGTAAGGAAAAAAACACCTATATACAAAAAGTATAAATCAAAAACAGTTAAAGAAACTTACCTGATTTACTCCACTCATGCTGTACACACGAACACCCCTATTGACATGACCTACATACATCTGCCCTCTCACAACCAAAATATCAAATACTGGCCCAAAGTCACCAGGATATCGACTGCTTTTGTTGCTGAAAAAAATAGATGATAATGAAACAACATGGTGCTTAATCACAGAAGATGATAGTGAAAAATCATGGTGCTTCCTTACAGAAGATGATAATGAAACATTGTGATGCTTCAATATAGAAGATGATAATGAAACATCAGGATGCTTCAATATAGAAGATGATAATGAAACATCATGATGCTTCATAACAGAAGATGATAATGAAACATTAATGTTAATCAGAATCGACGTCATTGCACTCCGGGCAAACCCATAGGTGCTCTGTCTCACTCAGCAAATGTTGAAGGGTATGAATGCTAATTGTTCCTGTTGCACACTGGTTGTATACACGCCGCATGCATCCTCTCATACGTCCATCCCTGCTGGTCTTACGTTTGATGCCAAATTCGAGCAGTCTTAGCATTGATGATTCATTGATTGCTGTATCATTCTCTAATAGACGAACATGAATTGCCCTCAGCATTTCTCTCTTATCCATGTCCAGTGCACCTTCCATGGGTGCTCTTGAAGCCAGTCTGTCAGCTCTTTCATTGCCGTGTACCCCTGCATTACCAGGACAGTAGATCCATATCAGTTCTTGAAGATTCGATGCTTCTATGGAGGTTTTCCATTCATGTCGGAGCCATCCACTTTAGACCTTTTGAAGCATGGACTGTGAGTCTGATACAATAACTGCCTTTGTTAATAAAGTCTCAGGCAGCCATCCTAAGGCAGCAGTCCAAGCATGTGCCGCATCATCACAATGGCACAATCTCGCATACATCCCAAGACTATACGCATCCCTTCGTTTTGAATGCGCTCCAGTCATTCACATTGTGATATTGACAGCGTGAGTATTCCCAGTCCATACTCGATTACAGACAAGACCAGCTGATGATACAGGAGAAAAAGTTGTCTCTGCTCCATGTGCGTTGCAGCCACTGTTTTTAGGGCTGCCAGACCTCTCTTGCACTTCTGTATGATGTGATCAACATGGTGCTTATATGATAGCCCACGATCGAATGTTACTCCAAGGTATTTAAACTTCTTCTGCCTTTCCATTTTCTGTCCACTGAGACTGAGAGTAATGTTTGGAAGATCTGCTTTCAACATGCAGTTATTCATGGAGCACAAAATCACACAGGCTTTGTTGGGATTGACCTTGGAATTGGTTTTGTCGCACCATTTAGAAAATTTAGATAATGAAACATTGTGATGCTTCAGTACAAAAGATGATAATGAAACATCATGATGCTTCATTACAGTAGATTATAATGAAACATTGTGATGCTTCATTACAGAAGATGATAATGAAATATCCTGCTTCAGTACAGAAAATGATAATGAAACATTGTGATGCTTCAGTACAAAAGATGATAATGAAACATCATGATGCTTCATTACAGTAGATGATAATGAAACATTGTGATGCTTCATTACAGAAGATGATAATGAAATATCATGCTTCATTACAGAAGATGATAATGAAACACTGTGCTGCTTCAGTACAGAAGATGATAAAGAAACACTGTGATACTTCAGTACATAAGATGATAATGAAACAATGTGATGCTTCAGTACAGAAGACTCTTCTTCGTTCAGTTTGTAGTCATGCTAAATCTGCAGGCCTGTCACCAGGACGAAGTCCACAGTCTTTTCCAGGTCAGCGCGGCAGCCCCATAGCTTCTGCTTGAGCTCAGCACCCCTTGGCCAGGTCAAATGTCGTGGTCATCATGGGTTGGGCAGTTTCGGAGAATGTGTTCGGGGTTCTGGATGCCAGTTCCACATGGACATTCATTTTTGTGAGATATCCTCAGGTGATAGAGATGGCCAAGTAATCTGCAGTCGCCAGTTCTCAGAGCAGAAAATGGTGGTCTGTTTAGTTGGTGGATTGGGTCATCTTTGTTGTATATATCCCCTTCCTCCTTGCACTGATTGTTGTACTTGTTGTGGATGATGGTTTTAGCTTCTTGATAGGGCAATGGGTGGCTGGGTTGTGCCATTTTAACATTATCCAGAGGTCATCAACCATTGCCCCTGTGGTTAACCTCCGATTGTGAAATTGCTGAAAATGAGAGAGCAAATGTTCTATCTAGAAGTACAGAAGATGATAGATAATGAAACATTGTGATGCTTCATTACAGAAGATGATAATGAAACATCATGAAGCTTCATTCATAGTTCTAACATTCCAGAATCCAATTCTGCTTTGATAGTCGGCGACTAAGGATCAAAGAAGAAGATGATGCTTCTTTACAGAAAATGATAATGAAACATTGTGGTAATTTATTGCATCAATGGATTTCGGTGATGTTATCCAAATAAAAGAGAAGAAAGATCATGGACGGCTGAAATACCTGATCAGATCAATGGTAGGAGGAATAGGTAAACCAGGTTGTCGCGAGGACCTTGCAGACACTTGTTGTGACTCAGCAGAGTGGTACAAATAGGTACAAGATTGCTAGCATTAGGCAAAGAGTTGTACTGTATTTTATAGTAATGAAATGTGAATGGAAGACAAAATTTCAAGCCTGGTCAATAGACAACCATTTCTTCTAACTGTTAGCACATAGTTTCTGAAAGAGTTCATGCCAGAAGAAATATCTGGTGAGGATGATCTGGGAGACAAACTTGACTGTTGGTAAAAGCTCTCTACCATTTCTTGCAGAGCACTGGTCTGAAAACTGATATGAGAGAGAAAAAGAATAATATTTTTTGAAGTTAAAATAAATTAAATTTTAGCCTGTCAAAACCTTATGTTTCTATCATAATAAATATTTTAACTTTAAAAAAAAAAACATAGTTTCCTGCCATAATAAATATTTAACTATAGCCTGTCAAAATCATATCTTTCTGTCATAATGTTTAACTTCAGGCAGTCAAAATCATATTTTTCTGTCATAATAAATATTTACTTCAGGACCACCACTGGTGTAAGACAAGGTGATATCCTGTCACCTTATCTTTTCATACTCCTCATGGACGATGTCATCAAGGCATGTAAGGAGAGAACAAGAAAGTATTCAGTGGAGTACTGGAAAATGAGACATTGCCCTGATTGCTAAATCAGAGGCACATCTCCAATCCAACCTGCAAGTCTGGATGGAAGAGCTGGAGAAAAGAGGGATGGTCATAAGCAGCTCTAAAACAAATACCATGGTGATATCACGAGAAGAAAGAAGGCATCAGATTAAGCTGGGAGAACAGGTCCTGGAGCAGGTCGACCACTTTAAATACCTCAGAGCTGTTATAGACTGGAAGAGAGGCATCAAAGAAGAGTTGGCAACTTGAAAAGCAGCAGCTGGGAGACTTTTTCAGGCCATAAATCGAGGATTCCTCAGCAAGAGAGAAGTTGGTAAGAAAACGAAGATGGCTGTATACCGCTCCACCTATGTCCCAGTCTTGACGTGTGGATGCGAGTCATGGGCAATGACTACAACCCACAAAAGCCAGATCCAGACCTCAGAAATGAGATATTTGAGGAAAGTGGTTGAAGTAACAAGAAGAGACATGGTCCGCAACCAGACGATACATCAAGGCCTAAAATCCCACCCCCTGCAGACCCAAGTAGAACAGTCCCAACTAAGATGGTTTGGCCATGTCTGCAGAATGGGAGAAGATCGGCTTCCACGACAAGCATGGGAAACTAAGAGCCAGGGATCCAGACCTCCAGGACGACCCAGAGTCTGCTGGGAGGACAACATCAGACAATCTCTGAAGGACCAAGGACTAGAATGGAACCAGGCCAGGAGGAAAACAGCAGACAGGATAGTCTGGTGCTCTCTCTTCCAAACCTCTACACCTCACGGTAGAAGGGGAATGACCAAGTAAGTAAGTAATAAATATTTACCTTTAGCCGATGAAAATCATACTTTTCTGTGGGAAAAAACTCTTACCCTGCCAATGAATGACATTTCTAATATAATTTGAGTTTATAATATTTTTAACATATGCAGTGTTTGTAATATTGCATTTCTCCAACATTAAATCTGTGAATAATATTTTGAATGTTCTTAATTTTACTACTCAGAATCGTGATGCAAAGGAATTTAAGCTGCTCTCGCACGAATTCCAGGGTTAGACCTCTAATAAAGGAATCACACTGTCCTCCTTGCCAAATAGGCACCACAAAAATATTGCTTCATGGACAGGGGTCATTAGCATGATTTTCAACATGTAATACCAGATATGTACCTACAAGCGATCCAGCCTAATTAATGACGCAATCACTGTTGTGGTCCCTCTATTTATTTATTTAAATGTTGAGCACCCAGCTTGATACACTAAGCCTGGGGGAATCAACTGAGCCTCAGACTAAACTGCAGCTTTTACCTGGTTAGCTGCATGCAGGAGGATTGTACAATGAGAAGATGACAGGTGAGGGTGACGTGACTATTCCTTGGGAGAGCTCAGAACCAGAGAACAAGTCACAAGTCTAGGAATGGCAGAAAAGCAACAGGAAAAGCAAAGATCTACAATGTAAGAATACCAAAGATTCTTCACTGGTTGTGAAAGAGCAGCAAGCTCAGTAGCACCAGTTACTGTTGTTTATAATATGACCTTGCTGAATGGCATTTTAAAATACAACTAATGTTTGTGCTACTAAATGTTTTGATTTTCATATAACTAGTATTTATAGAATTACCTCATTCTGTAATTTAAAAAAAAAAATAGCTAATGTTCATAATATCATTTCCTTGAATGGCACTGTTTAATGTAATTGTTTATAATATTACCTCTCTAAATAATTATATAAAATGTAACATTCATATTTTTTAAACGTAACTGATGTTTGTAAATTATATTGCCTCAATGAATGATATTTTAAAATATAACTGATGTTTGTATATTACATTACCCCACTGAATATTTTAAAACAACTGGTTTGTATATTACATTACCTCAATGAATATTTTACAACATAACTGATGTTTGTATATTAATTGCCTCAGTGAATGAAATGTTAAAATATAACTGAAGTTTGCATATTAATTACCTCAATGGCTGGTATTTAAAAAAATAACTGTTGTTTGTACATTATATTACCTCAAAGAATGAAATGTTGAAATATAACTAATGTTTATTTATTATATTATCTCAATGAATGATATTTTAAAATATAACTGATGTTTATAATGCAGTATTACCTCCCTGAATTACATTTTACAATATAACTGATATTTATAAAATTGCCTTACCACATCAACAAAACCTAAACTGGTGTAAGGAAATATATTTTACAATATAACTGATACTTATAAAATTACCTTGCCGAATCCACAATACCCAAACTGGTTGAGGAATCGCACTCTGCAACTGTGACATCTAAATACCCCACTGCTTTACTGGTCACTGTCACATCCGAACCACCTGTCACTTTACTAGGTGACTGGAAGTCTAATTTGGCTTCTGCACTGAATTCAAAAGGAGTTTCATTCACATCTGTCTGAAAGGTGCTAAAGTCACTTTTGTAATTACCAGAAGACAGGCCATTTATTTTCAACTGTGTTGCAGCAGGACTAGCATCAAAATCAAACTCTTTCTTTGAGTTTCCATTATCCTCTTCCTCTGATGAGGACACGACAATCCAGTGCCGTCTGCGCTGCGTAAAGCCACTTGTGTCTCTTTCTTGTTTTGTCTTTCTTTTTCCTCCTCTTTCCACTGTCTGAAGTTACATCTGATGGAAAAACTGTGCCCTCATAGTGCCTCTCTAATAGATGAAGAGCTTCTGCAGATTTCACTGCTTTTTCATCAAGGTTGCCATATATATCTGCAAGTGAGGGAGCTTATAATTATTTATAATAAATTTTTAAACTGGTTTACAGTCAAGACAAGAAAGCACATCAAAAATAAAATAAGTGAAAAAAAAAAAAAGAGACGAATATAATATGAATCGAAATCTGTCATCATCATCATCGTCAATCACTTTTTTTTGTTCCTCGTGGAATGCAAGGCTGCAAATGCTGATCATCATTATATTCTGGACTCTCTAGATCAGGGTTTCTTAACCTTTGTTGTGTCATGGACCCAATTTGACTAAATTTCAGATTACCTACATGACACCCTAGAATCCATTCAAACGAACGAACTTTATTTTCTAAGGGTTAAGAATTGGGTGTGCAGGCCCATCTAACATTTTGCCCTTCCACTCTCATTTATCTTGCATACTATATCCTTTCATTCTGACGTGTTACTTTAAGCATTAATTTAAAGGCATGCAACATTATAAAGGTAATATAACAGAATACATTTACAGTATGCAATCATAATCAGAATTCCAGACCTCAAGGTCTTTTATATTTGGACATGCGCCTTAATATAACCGGCTAGGTTGAACGGGACGCGCCTAGCCAAAACGAGGCAAAATTTTATTTAAAAAAAAAAAAAAAAACAAACAAGAAAGTAAAAAAAAACAAAAAAACAGAAGCAATAAAAAAATGAATAAATAAATAAATAAAGTAAAAAAAAAAAAATAAATAAAAACGTAAATAAATAAATAAAATAAAACAAACAAAAACACAAAACAAATCCATAATATTCGTAGAGTAAATCAATAATTCGAACATAATCAGATTAGGGTGGCATGGGATCAGAACTCCTGAAGTATTTGAACAGTTTGCTATTGAATGAGGTAAGACTTGGTGTGTGTTTCTTTGCCCTCCGTAACTCAAGAGCAGAATCAGTAAGAGAGACAGATAGACGGAATTTTATTTTAAAAGCGCTGAGAATTGGGCATGCAGGTTCGTCTGACCATCGAGCCCTTTGTCTTTCATTCTGTCTCCCGACACTCACTCATGTGGTCAAACCGTCGACAATTAATCTGCATTTTTGAATGTGTCATCAATCATCAATACAAAAATTACATAAACACATTCTCACTTAAATCCGTACATTCTTGGGAAAAAATAAAATTATAATAATAATACTTTCTTACGCACTTCTGTAGCAAGAAAAATCTTCAAGCAGTTTTAAAAAAAAATAATATTTATATCTGCTCATTCTCAATTACATCTTCAAATTTAAGCAAACAAAAACACTACATATTTAAAATGTACAGTGGTATGCAGGTACATTCTCACATACATAACATCATATAATAATACTACATGGATATAAAATAAATTATTCTCATAGAAAATAACGAGCGGAAGAGGAAACGAAAGGTTGACAGATGGATGAGTCGTGGACAGGCAGAGGCTGCTTCTATGGGGGTAGATAACACTGACAAACAACATTTTTCTTTCTTATATAAGAATAAGTGTTCTTAGGTCAGTTTCTTGCGCTGATTTCAAATCTGAAATCCGTTTATCTCTATCACGTCGGGTTCTTAAGATATTTGTGAATAAATATATTTTTGGGAAACCGTTATTTGCTCCGTTTCATTTTTACTATATAACTTATTAAAAATTAATAAAATGCAAAATAATTCTACTTTTTATACTGCTAAAAGATGCATGACATATGTTACGCTATTTTTCAAATAGTTACTGTATTTTGAAATAATTCTGAGCGAAATATGGCTTCTAGAAGTTGTAGAATCGGTATCGAAACCAGTGCCTCATGATCCAATCACGTGTCCGATCCCAGTTCCACCATAACAATATCCGTTGGACGTGAATGAACCATCAGAAAGTGATAGTTTACCTGCTTTAGAAACTAATTCTGACTCGGATTATATACCGGTGAATGATGGTGTTCACTTAATTAACCATTCAGAACTTTCAGATCTAATACGTGATCTCACTCTTACCAAAGGACAAGCGGAATTACTCGGTTCGCGACTCAAAGAATGGAATCTTTTAGCGCCCAATACTCCGATATCTAAATTTCGTCATAGACACAGAGAACTTGTTCAATACTTTGAGATGGATGATGGCATTTGCTATTGCAAAGATGTAAACGGTCTAATGGTGCACCTCGGTCGTGAGCACATAGTCAACGAATGGCGACTTTTCATCGACTCTTCCAAGACTAGTCTAAAAGCCGTGTTATTGCATAACGGAAATTTATTTTCATCAATTCCAGTCGCCTACTCTGTTCATATGAAAGAAACTTATGACAATATGGCTATACTTTTGGCAAAAATAAAGTACAATGACTACCAATGGCGGATTTGTGGAGACCTAAAGGTCATTGCAATTCTCACGGGCATGCAGACTGGGTATACTAAATTTTGTTGCTTCCTATGTGAATGGGACAGGAACATTATGCAAGAAAGGTGTGGCCTATCAGGGATCGTATGCAGCTCTGGCATAAAAATGTAATACATGAGCCATTAGTTAACAAAGACGGCATCATTTTACCACCGTTACATATAAAGTTGGGGCTCATGAAGAATTTCGTAAAAGCGTTAGATAAAACGAGCAAAGCTTTCACTTATCTTCGAGAAAAGTTTCCGCAAGTTAGCGATGCAAAGATAAAGGAAGGTATCTTTGTAGGACCTCAGATTAGGAAAGTTATTGCAGACAAACAATTCGAGAACTTGTTACATGGTAGTGAACTTCGCGCATGGATGGCATTCAAATCGATCGTCGATAACTTTCTGTGAAATCACAAATCTGTCGACTATGTGCATATTGTTAAGCAGTGCATAGATGCATACAGAATTATGGGCTGTAACATGTCCCTCAAAATCCATTTGCTTGATTCGCATCTTGACTTTTTCCCTGACAAACTTGGCGAAGTCAGCGATGAACATGGAGAACGATTCCATCAAGATATCGCCGTAATGGAATCACGCTATCAAGGACAGTGGAGTGTGACCATGCTTGCCGATTATTGTTGGATGCTTCATCGCGATGTACCACATGCCATTCACCGACGAAAGTCGACTGCAAAGAAATTCAAGCCTACATAACTGTTACACTTCTTGTATGAATGATGTTATAATACTTTATGCCTTGTTAAAAAAACTTCAATTGCGTATTTCTAGAGATCCCGACCTGATAGAGAAAAAACGGTTTGCAGATTTAAAAACAGCGCATTAAAATTGACCAGAAAAACATAGAAATGTTAGAGAAAGAAAAAAAAAGTTTTTTTTTGTTAGTCAGTGTAATCAGTGTTGATGAAGTGTTTGAAAAGTGCTTTGTTGAATGAGTATTGTGTCGGTAGGCTTTTTAGGTGGTGAGGAAGGCTGTTCCACAAATAGGCCTCCAGGGTAGGCTAGACTCTTTTTGAACAGGTCGATCCTAGGTTTAGGCAGAAGCAACTGATGTAATTGTAGTCCCTCTCTTCTACTGGTTTGAAACAATGATCGTAGGTACGGTGGGGCTGATAGAACTGCATGAGTCAGCTTGGCTTTGTTGTAGAGGAGACGTTTTTTTAGGGACAGTATTTTGGGTTCTTTTCATATCCTTGTGTGTGGTGTCGTGCGATTATCAGTGATCAGATGTACTGCCCTCTTATGCAGGGAGCGCAGTCTCTTTGAAGTGGAAGCAGGCAACCATCCCATAGTGTAGAGCAGTAATCTAGATGTCTGTATATGTGAGGTGTAGAACAATAGTCTAGTGTCTGCATCTAAGAAGTGCTTTTTTTGGCCAGCAGGTACGTCTTTTGAGCTAAGTGTTTGGTTAAATTCAGTACATGGGAGTTCCATGTTAAGTGCTGGTCAATCGTCAAACCTAGAACTTTGTGTTCTGTTACATGTTCAATTTGTATTGATTCTGCGTGTTGCTGTAGCGATCTTTTGGTGAAGTTTAGGAGTTTCTGTCTGGTGGTAATCAACACCGATTTAGTTTTTGCTGTGTTTACTGGCATGCGGATTCATATTACTCCATTTTGTTAGATCGTCTACATCGCTTTGAAGAGTCATTTCATGTGCCACCCAGTCACTGTCGCTGGTGTAGATAGTACAATCATCTGCGAAGAGGTCCCATGATGAATATTTTAGATGTAGTGGAAGGTCGTTGATGAACAGTGAGAAGAGTAGGGGTCCAAGAATAGAACCCTGCAGTACTCCTGTATCTATCTTCGAAAAATCTGATGTCGAGTTGTTGTAGAGCACTAACTGTTGTCGATCTGCCAGGAATGATTTGATGATGTTTAGTGGATTATGGCCTATTCTGAGGGTTTCCAACTTTTGAATCAAGATAGTGTGGTCAATCATGTCAAAAGCTTTTTTGAAGTCAACTACAACAGCACCACATAATTTTCCATCATTTATGTTCGACAGCCAGTTATCTGCCATTTTGGTGAGAGCTGTGTGACAGGAATGTTTGGGTCTGAAACCTGACTGGCTCTCAATGAGCAGTTTGTTTACGGACCCCCAAGGGGTCTGTAGGTCACCGGTTAAGAAATGCTGCTCTAAATAAAATGTTTTATATATAAAACTGCCCAAAAAAATTGTTTTAATAAAATAAAAAGAATAAAACAAGAAAACATAACAGTAAAGGCCTCAACAAACTACATTTTGATTTAAAAGATAAAAAAATGTTTTTCTTCCACAATATGTAAAAGAATTTAGTTTATTGTAATGCCATACAGCTATTTTGTTTCCTGACAAAAAAGAAAATATTCTTACTTTTTCTGGAATTCATATCCAGCCTTTCCAGGGAAATAGAGCAGGGCCTCTTACTGTCATACTTTTCTCCCTTCTTTACAAAGGCACCACTTTTGCTATCCTCCTCCTCTGCTGAACTATCCAGTCTTTGCTCACTTGTGTCAGACATGATTACCGGCAGTTCGTGTGTTCCGAATGGGTCTTTTGACTCTAGTGAAGCTCCAGGGGTAGCCCGGCAGTAACGAGTAATCTGCTCACCAAGGGAACTACCACTGGCAATACTGCTGGCAACACTGCCTATGTCTGACTCCTCCTCACCATACTCGCTGCTCCTGGCCATGCCATGAGATCTGGATGGACTTGACAAATGCAAGGGATCTATGGAAAAAAACCAAACAGAAGCCAAAGTTACAGGTTACAGGGTTAATGCTTATATGATACAGGTCAGAGTGGCCAAGAGGTATGGTGTCCACCTCGAATTCTAAAGGTACTGGGTTTGTTTCCCAGTAGAGGGAATATAATTTATGGAAAAGTTTTTTTTTTTGGTCCTAATGATGTTATACCAGTATGACATAATAAGTAAAAGTTACATAATAGCAGTATGACACTCCCAGTCACAATGACGTAAAGTTAACACTTTGAGTACCACGGGCGCCTCTTGGCGACAAGCCTTATTTTTCCGTAGAGTACCAATGTCGAATTTTGGCGTGAGTATAGTATCAGCATAAAATGTTATCATGGCAAGTGTCTGAACATAACGCATATCAAGGAAAGTAACTCAATTTTGTTGAGAAATGGTCAATGGCGGCAGGAAAATTTGTTCGCTTGTTTTGATTAATCTTTAGGTGGAAATTTCGTTAAAAATGAGTGAAACTAGTGAATGTTGCAATGATTTGGATTCTGGCTTTCAGCTGACCTTTGAAAGTGACAACAGCTGGTCTAGTTTTGATGCAGGGCAGCCTGCAATTACCAAAACAGACAGCAACAGCCCTAGTTCCAGCATTCGTGAAGCTGTCAGAGGTGTTGATAGCGATTTTCAGGGCCATAGATAGAATCAGGGGCGTAGAAAAAGACCTGCTACTAGGAGGGGGTGTGGCAGAGAATCAGCTGATTAGTTTCAGTGGTACTTGTATGGCTTTGATGACCCCTATGGGAGCGCTATTATTTATTTTTTTTAAAATTAATTAAGGAAAATATCGCGTTAGGATATATATTGTTTTCAATTCCAAATAATATGAACAACTGCTGATATGAGAAAGTGGCATCACACCTGTCAAATCATTGTAAATAGGGAAAATCACAACTACCAATTATGCCTACCGTAAAATCTCGCATATAATACGCACATTTTTTATTCATTTTTGCCCGCTAAAACTCGAGTGCGTATTATACGCGAGTACTAACAAATATGTTATTTTCGATATCGGAAGTAACCTACATTGGAAAATCTGTCAAGTTTTTGGTGGCAGTATGCGTCAACCGACTCTCACAGATGTCGCAGAGTGGGTACTTGCTGCTTGGAAGGAATTAGATAAGACTATAATTCAACAAGGTTTCCTCAAATGTTGTATTTCGAATAAACTTGACGGCAGCGAGGACGACGTTTTGTGAGAGAAAGAACAGATGTCATCGGGTGAAGATGATGGCGATATTTATTATGATGGCACCAATAATGGCATTGACTCGACAACACTAGATGAGCTTCTTTCTAGTGAGAGTGATGACGAGGGAGTCCAAAGTACCTAAAATGTTTGTTATTATACTTTCAGTTTTTTTAACAAATGTTTCATAAAATAAAATCTTGAAAAATTATGGTGCGTATTATACACGAATTTCCATTTTACCAGAAAATTTTGGGCTAAATCAAGCACGCTTATTATGCACGAGTGCGTATTATACGCGAGATTTTACGGTATATGTTATTAAAGAAAAAAAAAAGAACCCAACAAAATCAAAAGAAACTCTGAACAAAAATAATATTAAAGTGGAGGGGTGTAAAGGCCTGGTGGTTCCAGTTATATAACTGACTTTAACAGATATTTAATTGACTTTCATCAGTTAAAAGTCATATGCATTGTAAGAACAGCATCAGACCTTCACATTCCCAACTACTATATATTAACCTTTGTTCGTGTTAAATATTGTTTGAATATATTATGCAGTTCCCTAGGTCTGTCTACTCTTAACACTTCTATATTTATAGGTAAATTTGATGCCTGCAAATAATCTAATATTGGTATTCTCATTTGTTTATACCTCTTACATTTTAACAAGAAATGTTCTATATTATTGTCTTGTAGACATCCTGTACAGTAAGGTTCTTCTATTCTGAAATAGCCGTTTCCCAGCTGTAGTCTGAGAAGTTTCTTATTACTGGGAATTTTCAATTCCCTAGATATCTGACATTTTCTTATTGGAGCCTTGAACATCTTATATGCATGTCTTCCTTTCAGATTTTTATCCCACTCTGCTTTCCATTCATCTGTTATTAAATCTTTAATTAAGCTCTTAATCTCTGATTTACTCATCCCTACATTTATTATATTTTTATCAGATCTACCTTTCTTGGCTTCTTTATCTGGCTTTTCATTTCCCTCTATGCCAACATGTGAAGGTATCCAAGCAATTAAGACTGAACATCCTCTGGAATATAAGTATGTAGTAGCCAGAAATATCTCCTCTGCTATATCAGGTCTACTATATTCTCGTAAGTATCTAAGTACTTGAATTGTTGAAAGAGAGTCAGTTAAAACTGTTAGTTTTTAGGGAGGTATATTAGAGAATATTTCTAGTGCTTTTAGTATTGCCACCATCTCTGCAGTGAAAATGGATGTATTTTCCGCGATACTATATTCTTTTGCCATTTTCCATATTGGAATATATATTCCTATACCCAATTTGCCATCCTCTCCTTTGGATCCATCTGTGTATACAGTAATGCTGTCTTTTGATATTTGTTGTATATATTTATTGGCTGTGTTTTTAATATTTTCTATATTATTTGTTTTCTTAAGTATTTCTGCTAGGTGGTAGTCAGTGTCTTGTTTCTTGATTTCCCAGGGTGGAATCACTGGCTTGTATTCACAACTGTTATTAATTGATGTAATTAATGTACCCAGATGGACAATTTCCTCCATACACTTCCATCCTGTAAGGTATCTAGTGGTATTCATTGGATTGGCCTGAGTTGTTAGTTGGCATCTGGTAAAAGCTGTATGTGCTGGGTGAGACTTATCTAACATAACTCTGTTCATGTAATTTAGTCTTAACTCCTTTCTCCGTAATTCTAAGGGTAGAATTCCTAAAGCCACCTCTATAGCTCCCATTGATGTTGATCTGATTGCACCTGCTATTGTACATAAAGCCTGATACTGAATCCTGTCTAATTTAATCTTGTTACTGTGTGCAGCAGAGTAATATATTATACTTCCATAATCTATTTTTCCTCTAATAAACGATTTATAAAAAGTGAGCATTGTCTTAGTGCTTGCACCCTATCCATCATCTTTCAAATATCTTAATAAGTTAGTCAATCCTCTGCAAGACTCCACTAGTTTATCTGTGTTTATTCCAGTTTAGCTGTTGGTCCAATGTCATTCCAAGATATCGGGTGGTTTGCACTGTATTAATGTTTTGCCCTTGGATATATATGTCTATAATTTTATTTTTTACAACCCTACCTTTACTGAAGATCATTCCCAATGTTTTATTTGTATTCAGCTGAAAACCCCATTTTGTCATCCATTTACATACTTTATTTATTTGCTTTTGTAGATCCTTATATAATTTTGGCAGACGTTTCCCAGTACTCCATATAGCAACATCATCTGCAAACTATGACAATTTATTTGTTATATCATTAAATTCTTCACCTAAATCATTTACCATTATTGTAAAAATTGAAGGAGATATTACTGATCCTTGGGGTATTCCATTTTGTTGTTCATTCAGTTCTGATCTATCACTGTTTACCTGAACAGTGAAATATATCTTGCAGGAAATTCTCTAAAGAATTATATATTTTACCGGTTACTCCTATCTTCTTCATTTTAAAGAGAGCACCCTCTCTTCAGCATTCATCATAAGCCCTAGCTATATCTAAAAATACTACTACAGTTTTTTCTTTCTTTTGAAATCCTGATTTTACTTAATGTTCCAATTTAATTATCTGATCCATAGTGCATCTGTTCTTCCTAAATCCTGACCGAATTTGACTATATAAATTATTCTTTTCCAAATAAAACTTTAATCTTTTATATACTATGGTTTCTAATATTTTACCTATTAGGGAAGTTACAGAAATTGGTCTGTATGAACTGGCATCATGGGCATCTTTTTCTGGTTTTAGTATTAGAATAATTACTGCTGTTTTCCATGTTTTTGGAATTTTTCCTGCATTCCAAATTTTGTTAAAAAGGGATGTTATAATTTCTATGGTACTTTTTGGTATGTGTTTCAAGATTTCGTAGCTCAAGATGTCATGCCCTGCTGATGTATTTGTTTTGTCCTTTATTGTATTTTCAACTTCTTCCATTGTAATATCTGCATTTAAATATGATAAATTTTCAGTATTATAAGGTACTTCTTTACTGAGTTTTTTAAGAAGTGTTGCACTTCTGTTGACTTCAGCCTGTCCCAGATTTTCATTAGAACTAACTCTATGGTAGTACCTGGCCAGCACCTCTGCTTTCTGCCAGTCAGTCTCTGCCCTTTCAGGTCTTTTTATATTAGGTATTATCATATGTTTAGTTCTGCCTTTAATGGTGTTTAACTTATTCCACACATCTGTTGTAGAGTTATTTGTAGGGTTCAGTGTTTGGCAGAAATTTCTCCAATGATTTTCTTTTGCCTTAAGTATTACTCTGTTTGGAGTGGAGGGTTATGAATGAATTACTCTGTTTGATTCATTTCTTATACTTACTTACTTAGTCGTTCCCCTTCTACCGTGAGGTGTAGAGGTTTGGAAGAGAGAGCGCCAGACTATCCTATCGGCTGTCTTCCTCCTGGCCTGGTTCCATTCTAGTCCTCAGTCCTTCAAAGATTGTCTAATGTTGTCCTCCCAGCGGACATTTTCTTATACATATCTAAATTATCTTCAGATCTATGCTTTCTATATTCCTGTAGAGCTTGTTTTCTTTGTTTTTGAATTTCTGTACATCTAACTGTCCACCATGGTACTGGACAGTAGAAGAGGGTTTCCTGTAATTTTGAGAAAAACAAAACATAACATGAAGCGTGGCCGTTCATCTATTTTTGCTAGGTCGGGAAACATGGTTGCTTATACTTAGCATTATAGAATTTGTTCAGCACAGTCCACGCAAACAATGTTACTGAAGCAGTCTGAAAACAACTGACAGCGACCAAGATGCATTGTTTTTAATTCTGCTAGACTGAGAGTTCAGAAAAGATTCTTTTGTATTGGAAGTGAAAAACCACTCTGCGTTGTGCCCTGCTTTTCAATTTTTTTTATAAGTGTGAGGACAACGCTGCCGCCAAGAAGGAAATAGACCCCCAAGGCCAGAGAAAAAAGCAACAATAATGGCATCTGTGACCATTTTTTATGTTAGACTATCACACCCAGCTAAAGCAAACTGATAAGTATGTATTTTTAAAAATTCTGTTTGCATGAAATCATGTCAGTACCTCATGAATATTTCTATTTTGCCATTACAGACCCTGGAAATTTTGTGTCAAATAGCTTTTTAACCCCAATATCATTTTAAGAGCATATTATACTTACTTTTTTTTTTAGAAAGAATGTACAATAATATTATATCTTGGAAAGTCTTATGACTTTTGAGTTGATTATATTTTTTATACATTTTTCAATAGTGCATGCCAATATTTGGCTATTGCCTCATTAATATTCAAAATGGCTGCCATCATCACATGACCTGAACACAAAACTAGGTCACCACGTGACACCTTATCCACTTCCCATATCATCCTGAAAGTTTCATGTCAATCTGTTGACTCATTCGGTCTCAATGAGTTTTTAAATTTCATCACCCCAAATGGGAAATTTTTCCTAAAAACCCTTGGTACTTGAAGGTAATTGCTACTGAGAAGCCTTGGTACTTAAGTGTTAATGTGACACTGACATAACTGTCACAATTACAGAGAAAAAAGTGACAACAAAGAAACTTTGTCATGTACCAGACTGTGAGAAAATAAATCATGACTATGTTTATAAATATTTTTATCTGTCAAAGACATTGTACCCGTAACATAACAGTATATGTGCCTAGAACTAAATTGTTAATTTTTATCCATAAATTAAAAAATTGTTACTAATATTTACAAATATCCTGTTCAATCCTGATGGTTCACAGTTAAGATATATATGGTGTATATAACTGTAAATAATGTAATCAACGGTTGCATTATGCTTAAAGGTGAAGTACTTCCTCAAAACTTATTCCATAAAGCATACTGGTTAATTGTGTCTTTCATCTTTTTTTTTTTTAGTATCTTAAATAATTATACTTCTTGTATTTTTAAAAAAATGAAATGATGTGCATGCATTATACGTGGATTTATATTTAGGTGTATATGCATGGAAGCATATCTGGGAGTCATCCTTATATGACCACGGGATAAGCACAATGCTAAAATATACAGATGTGGAAGTGAACCTCTGTCTGTGAGGCTAATTACACCCTCACTGACTCTTTAAATCATCCACACATTTCCAGTGAAACATGTTGAGAACCCAGCATTGCACACTAAGCTTGGAGAAGTCACTTCAGCTCCAGGAATGTCATACAAGGCAACTAAAATGAGGCTGGCAACCTCATCATGTAAAACTCACTGCTACAGAAACCACCATTGCAAGAACACGAGAATGCTGGGTACAGGCTTCCTGCAATGAGATCACCTGCAGTGATGGCTCCTTGCTCCATAATGAGCAAAAAAGAAAATGGATGAATGTTCTGAAAGCTGACATTCCTTAAACTCATAACCTTTAATGAAGCTTGTATCATGATAGGAAACTCTTTACAGAGCGATACAACAGGAAGCAATCTGATCATCAGAAGAAGTCCCCCCATCCGACAAGTGTTTCGGCCCGATTACTCCTTTACACTCTAAGGGGGGCGGGCCCACTTGGGTCATGACTCCCAAGCGTCTCAGCTTCCTGTTGTCTTGTATCGAAAATGAACCCATTTCACTATTGGTAGCAACTTTTAAATCCACAACGCCAGCCGCTGAGGCAATTGTGAAAGTAACAAAGAGAAGACAAATTATTCCGTTCGTTCCGTCGCCCTTCACAACTAAGGACACACACTGAGACATTAGCGCAGCCGACGAGCTGCGCGCCGCAAGCCACTGAAATTTACCTGACACTCTCCCTATAGTATACATCGCCTGTTGCCCCAGAGTCGCATCTCTTTCACTCGTACACCCAAAAAAAACTCAGCGTTGTGGACTTAGAAAAATTTTGGTGTTTTCTGTACCGCAGCGTTTATTGTTACGATGTCCATCGTCCATTGCGGTTGTTACACAGCCAGCCTGATGCCTTTTCGGCAGTTTCACTAAGCCTCTTCAGTGCCCTTGTTCTAGACTGTCCCTTCAGCCCCAACAGTTTCAATAAATCATACACTGATGCAGCCACAACCCCTCTTGCGCCCACTTCAACCGCCATGACCCTTGCACTGAATCCATCGTGTCTCAGATCCGCGGCCAGATCGCTATACTTGGCTGCTTTGAATGAATGTTGCTCATCTAATCTGGATTCAAATGGCACGGTCAGTTCAATCAGTATGACCTGAAGCGTTGCTGCAGAATGAAGCACTATATCCGGCCGTCTCCGCGATTTTCTGATACACTCTGGATATGCCCCCCGTCCAGGTAGGTCTACCGCCATCTCCCAGTCGTTTGCACTGTCAAGAAGAGATGGTAAACTGCTACCAGGTTTACTCGGTTTGGGGTGTGCTGACTTTCCTGCCCTCAGAAAGTATGTGTTTGCGGTGTCTGGCAGGACTTTGCTATTCGCTTTCATTCTTGCCTGATCTATTGTCGCAGCAAGCTCATTTAGCACTTTGTTATGGCGCCAAGTGTATCACCCTTGCCCTAATGCCACCTTACACGCTGAGAGCACGTGTTCAAGTGTCTGCCTCCCCTGGCACAGGGGGCACTGCTCATCATCCGACTTTCCCATTTCACAAGGTTGGTGGCCGACGGCAGCAGGTCATACATTGATCTAACCACGAAGCTGAGCCTAAGAGGTGCCATATGCCATATATCATTCCATGTCAAGGACCTCTGCAGAGCTCCTTCCCATGTGGTCCATTGGCCTTGTTGGACCTGCTGCACTGCTTTTTGCAACCTCTTATCATTCTCAGCTCCTCGTATCTCCTGAACTACCATGTCTCTGCGCTCCCTGCTTGATGCCTTGGACCACCAGCGGATGTCACCATGCCCAAATCCCCGTCTATTCGTTTGTGTGTATCTGATTACCTCTCTCAGTTTGAGTGACTCTTCAGCAGCATCAACAGCTTCTTCCACTCTCCACTTCCTTCCCGTTTTCAGTGTGGGCTGAATGGACTTAACCACGTCATCAGCTGACTCGCGTAGCATCATTGCAAGCCTTGCTTTTCCAACTTTGTATTCTTCAACAACTGACTTGAAGGGAAGCAGAAGTTTTGACTATTTGCAGTACAGTGCTACATCTGACAGACCTGGTGGTACCCCTAGCCATTTTCTCATGAACTTGTTGACCTTCTGCTCTATAGCTTCCACTGTCTTCTTCTTCGATCCTTAACCACCAACCGTCAAAGCAGTCAGTGGCCATCACGCCTAGTGGCGTCTTGTAGGGCAACAACAAATTGATTCCACTTTGCACGGTCGGTGGCCATCCTTCGTACAGTGCCCCAACTCTGGTTCATTCTTTGCATCTCAGCCTCCACAGTCCTCCGCCAAGTTGTTTTTGGTCGGCCTCTCTTTCGCTTTCCTTCAGGGGTCCAAAGCATAGCTGTTCTTGTGATGGCATCGGGGTCTCTTCTGAGGACATGACCAACCCAGCTCCAGCGTCTGCCAGCTATGATGGTATGCATGTCCTCTTGCTTGCTACGAGTAAGCAGATCTTGGTTGGTGATGGTATTCGGCCAAAAGATTCGGTGAATTTTTCTTAGGCATGTTGTGTGAAAAGAGAGCTTCCACTGTACTTGTGCTTATTTCATATATAAGCAGTGGCCACAGCAACTTCGGTATCAACATGAACTGGAGGCACCACAGTTTGAACTTTCCCAGGAGTCTGCTTTGGTCTATGATCTGTAGTCTTCTGTCTGAAGCTTGTATCAAATTATAACAATTAAGATTTTTTATTAATAAAAGAAACACAAAAATGACCACACCACAACAAAAAATGCCCAGCAAAGAAACAGTTATGTGCAGAGATATTACCACTCTCTCTTCTCTGATAGCCTGTCACCATGAGATTTCTGCCATTGTCCAGATGGTCAGGTATATTAGTCCTTGGCTTCCTCAGCATTGATTCTGCAGATCCTTCCCGCACAATGGGAGAAATTAGCTGCATCTGTTGGTAATGGCAAAAAAGATCATGCAGATATGTCCTTATATATATTGTTTTGCAGCCAGGGAGTGCCTGCTGCGAAAGTAAAGAAGGGGATAATAAAGAAATGGTTCAAAGGAGACTAATAGCACTAATTTGTGCCTAGTAAATCTGCAGTCCTACGCTGCAGTCTGTCTTGTCAAGTTATGTCTTCTTCTACTTTTCACTCTTTATGAAGCATAGAGGCATCAGTACAGCTGTCTCCTTACAGGAAGCCTGCACCACACATTCATGAGCTCTTGCAGCAGTGGTTTCTGAAGCAATATGTTTTACATGACAAGGTTGCCAGCCCCATGAGTAACCTAATATTCGCCGCCTCTTATGGCATTCCTGAGGCAGCAAGGTCTATTCTTTCTTTGTCTCCTCAGAAACATCCGGGAACTACACAAAACAAGTTATTTCTTCTGACAGTGTTTCCTGTTTGTGTATACATTTACTGAAATTTATTATTTCAAAACTCTTCACTGACTCTGAACACTTCAAAGACCAGGTGTGACAAGAGAACCAGACTAATCTTGGAGAGAACAGAAGACTATTAAAGACATGACATTTTAGACAGCTATGTTCCTCGGTATAGCCTTAAATGAGTTGATTTTAATTAACTTTCAAGTTCTTTTGTCTTCTCTGTGTTGTTCAATACAATTATTATTCCATATTGGGCTTTTCTCAATTTCTGCTATTAATCACCTATTAATAATTTTTCCCAGAATATTTATGATTTTATCATCAGATAATGCTCTGATATTTTCCTTCTCTGGAGTCCTGAGTTATTTCAACTTTAGTTGCTTCGTGATTGTCATGGTAATCCATGCTATGGTTTCTTTTCTATTTTATTTTTTCTTGCTTTGTCATGTTCCTCCACTTTCAATACCTAATTTTGTTGTTTTTTCATGATATTTTTCTGTTATTGTTGTTTTTGGTTTTTCTGTTTTCCTAACATTTCTGAGTCTCATTTTTAATTTCAATCTTATTTACTTGTCGTCAGGCTTGAGGTCTTGCTTTCTATGTATCATAAAAGTAGTCGATTCCAAACAATATTTTTCTTCTTTGCTTTCTACTATCTCCTTATGTCTTTTGGGGGTTTAAGTGTTCTCCTATTTAAGACTGATTTCTCTTCTATTTTTCAGACTATTTCCTCACTTACCTTCCATTGTTGGCCATTTACAAACCACTCTCCATGCTTCTATTATGGTGCATATTATCAATTTTGCTGTTTATGAATATTC
The DNA here is from genome assembly GCA_024509875.1 of Oreohelix idahoensis. Taxonomy (NCBI): domain Eukaryota; kingdom Metazoa; phylum Mollusca; class Gastropoda; order Stylommatophora; family Oreohelicidae; genus Oreohelix; species Oreohelix idahoensis. Next base: position 66,478 of record JAMPIV010007404.1, on the reverse strand, counting down.
TTCTTAGTCAATTCCTCTTTACTATAAATTATGTCCCCCAGCCATGTAAAACTGTTCTATCCTGTTTCCTTTTCTCATCCTGATTATCATTTATTTTTTCTTTGTATTACATCATTAAAACCTTACTCCCCAACAATTCTATGTGGTGTAGTTGTAGTCATCGTATGCTTTATAATCACATGGAAAGTCCTAGTGTATCTTATATCTAAAGGTGATAAACTTAGTTCATTTTACATAAAAGGAGCCGCTGCAGCGCAATGGCTAATGCACTGGCTTCCTAGCTCGGTGGTCCATGGGACAATCCCCAGTTGAGGTGTGGGATTTTTAAGACCGCAAACGGCTCCAGGGTTGACCCAGCCTCATGAATTGGGTACCACAGCAACTCTGGGACGGTTAAGGCTGCCAGCGTGATGCTGACCACATCACAACTAGTGCACCAATGGTCAAGAAAATATGGGCCTGACACCATATTCCCCAATATGCCTCAATGAGTGTGTAACGGGACCCTTTATCTCCCTTTACCCATTTTACATAAAAATTACAAGAATGACAGAAAAACGAAAACTACAAAATTGTGTCAAAATCCAGATGGCAACCCTGACCTTTACAACACGGGTAGGGATGGATACAGAATGATTGTAAATTTAAAAAAACATTGCAATTACACATCAACAAAACCAGTAATTAACACTGAAGTATTACTAATGAGCACAGGAAATTTAAAAAGTACAAATTCTGTCGAAGACAATATGGTATTTCTAAACCTTTTAAACAAAGATAGTCATGATCATGCTATCATCATTTTCTTTTGTGTTCCTTATGGAGCATGGAAACACCACTACAGCTGGTCCGCTTACAGGAAGCTTGCACTTGTACGAAGCAGTGACATGCCCTTACAGCTGTGGTTTCTGTGGCAACTTGTTTTAAATGATGAAGTTGCCAGCCTCATGCACAACCTCATATTAGTCACCTTGTTTGACATCTCTCTTTCGTTTTCCTTCAGGGGTCCATAGCATAGCTGTTCTTGTGATGGCATCGGGGTCTCTTCTGAGGACATGGCCAACCCAGCTCCAGCGTCTGCCAGCTATGATGGTGTACATGTCCTCTTGCTTGCTCTGAGTAAGCACATCTTGGTTGGTGATGGTATTCGGCCAAAAGATTCGGTGAATTTTTCTTAGGCATGTTGTGTGAAAAGAGGACAATTTTGACATTTCCTTCTCTGTAACTCTCCAGCATTCTACACCATAGAGAAGCACAGAAAGCACACAGCTCTGATATAATCTTAATTTTGTGCTTGTGCTGTACTGAGAGGACTTCCAGATGTTGTTTAGATTAAAAAAGGCTGTTCTTGCTTTGTTCATTCTGTTGTTGGTGTCTTTCCTTGCTCCGCTGTCTGGTGTTACTATGCATCCTAAGTATGTGAAGGTGTCTGTTCCAGTTGCTGATTCCTTACTGATATGGGCTCAGGGTTGCTCACATTGAGCGTCATGACCTCTGTCTTCTTTAGATTGATGTTCAAGCCCACCTGCTGGCTATACTTATTAAGTCTATCCGTTTTTTCCTGGATGTGTTAATGTGAATGTGCTAGTAGTGCAATGTCATCTGCATATTCCAGATCTTCCAATGTAGAAAATGTAGTTCATCTTATTCCTCTTGGATTGCCCTCTGTTGTCTGGCGCATCACCCAGTCCATGACTGTTAAAAATAGAGTGGTTGATAAGGGGCATCCCTGTTGTACTCCTGTCTTCACCTCAAAGGTTAGGTTGCTCTGCCCAACGCTACACGTAAAGTTGGCATAGAAGTTTTTTATGATTGACACTATGCAGCTTTGAATTCCATAAGCCCTCAGTATTTTCCAAAACTGTCCGTATGTATACTGTCAAAAGCCTTTTCAAAATCAACAAAATTAATGTACAGCTGTCTTTGCCATTCTGAGCACTGCTCTATAATGTTCCTGAGGGTAAATATATGATCTACACATCTTCTGTTCTTTTCTAAATCCTGCTTGTTCTTTCCTCAGTTTGTGGTCTACTGCTTTTGAAATTCTCTGTATAATTATCCTGCCTAGTATTTTGCTGGGAACTGAGAGAAGAGTGATTCCTCTCCAATTATTGCAGTCTGCAAGATCTCCCTTCTCGGGCAATTTGACAATGATTCCTTTGTTCCACTCCATTGGTGTTGTCCCTGTTTTCCAGACTTGTGCAAATAGTGGTTCTAATAGTTCTGCTGCTAGCTCAGGGTCTGTCTTAAATAGCTCTGCATTTAAGTTATCATGGCCAGGAGCTTTTCCATTCTTTAACCCTTTGATTGCTGTGATGATTTCTTCTTTTCGTGGAATGTCTGTATTAACATCTAGATCATTTTCAGCCTCAGGAACATTCAATTGTCTCTGGTGGTTCCTTGTTCAGAGTTTCTCTGAAATGCTCTGCCCATCTTGTTTCCTGTCCCTCTGCTGCCGTGATGAGATTTCCTTGCTTATCTCTTACTAATGTAATATTGTTTGCACCTCGTTTTCCGCTGATGATTTTAGTTATTTTGTATACTGTGCTTTGTTTATTTCTCAGTGCTGCCTCTTCTGCCTGTCTTGCAAGATCGTCTAGGAAATTCCCTTTGTTGGCTCAGGTTTGGCATTTAACTTCCTTGTCCAGCTGAATGTACTGTTCGCTATATAGTTGCTTTAACCTGGGGGACTTCGCTTCTGTTTTCTTTCTTTTCATTTCCTTTCTCATCGTTATGGTGTTTAATGTCTCTGGTGTTATCCAGTCTTGCTGCTTCCTTTCCTGGAATCCCAAGCATGATTTGCTGCTTTCCTTATATATTGTTGAAATGGTGTTGAATTTCTGGTCTATATCATCAGTCAATGTCTTTTCCTGACTTTTGGCAAATTGATATCGCTTCTTTAGATCAGCCGCAAAAGCTTTTCTGGTAAGGGGGTCCTTCAATTTGCTGGTCAAACCTTTTCTACAGTTGGTCCAGCCGTTCTGAGTTTCACTTTCAGTTTTGCTACTACTAAATGGTGATCACTTCCCACATCCGCACCTCTACTTACCTTCACATCTTGTAATGCATGTCTCCATCTACCGTTAATCATAATGTGGTCTATCTGGTTTCCGTCCCGACCATTTGGTGATTCCCATGTTAATTTGTGAATTTCTTTGTGTGGGAAAAGTGTTCCTCCAATGACCAGGTTGTTAATGCTACAGATACTTATTAATTTATCCCCATTTTCGTTTGCTGTTCCGCTGCCGCATTTCCCCATTACTCTTTCATTATATGTATTGTGTGTTCCAACTTTCGCGTTGAGGTCTCCTATTACTATGATAAGATCATATCTAGGTGTGTCTTCCATTTCTTTCTGCAGTTGTTGATAGAATTCATCCTTGACCTCATCATCGCTGTCATTCGTTGGTGCGTAGCATTGTATTATTGTAGTGTTGGTGAATCTCCCTCTCAATCTTATTCTTATCAGTCTGTTGTTGATGGGTTTCCATTCCAGTAATGTCCTTTCTATTCCTTCCAGTAGAATAATGGCTACACCTTCATTGTGCTGTCCATCCTCTCTTCCAGAGTAAAGTACGGTTTCTCCTGTTTTAACTTTTCCTGCCCCTGTCCATCTGCTCTCACTTATCCCTAGAAATTGTAATCTATAGTTTCTCATTTCTGCTGTGACCTGTTTTAGTTTACCCATCTCGTTCATTGTCCTGAAATTCCAAAATCCTATTCTTGTTTCACGTTTTGCGGTCAGGACGTCCGTTTTTGTGTCAGTGGCTTCCTTTCGGCTTTCACCACTGACAGTCATACGAGCCTCAGCAAAGTTTGTTCATTTGTTGTCATTTCCGTAACTTCATTTCTTTTTACATAAACAGGGGTGTCAGCCCTATGCTGAAACCCCCAACCTGGAGGACCAGGGTGTCTGCTTTAGTCTGACCCCTGCCCGCGCAAACCTGTCAGCTTGGTAGAACCTTCCAGGAGTAAAACTCCAGCTGGCATAGCTCTGGGGGTAATCAGGGTACGCAAGCCGCCATACCTCGACAAGGTATTGACACCAGTGATGGCAGACCTGGGAACTACACACGGCATTTAAACAAATATGGAACACCATAGACATATTTTATTTATTTAGCTTTAGCCATATTTGCCATCTTCATTTGTGGTCATTTCAGTGCCAATAAACTCTACCTGACTAACCTTCATGAAATTAACATATACAATTCAGCAGTACCACTTAGTTATGCAGCTTTTACTTACTGAGTGATCTGAACTTTTAAAGCTGCCAACATACATGATAGGAGCTGTAATGAGATTAGGAATGACTGGTTCAAGTATAGATGCTGCTGAAGATGTGGTAGTTGATGTCACAATAGAGTGTCCTTGAGTCTGAAGCACTATGTCGCCTCTGTGACTAGCAACTGCTGCTTTACTGGAGGCTACTTGAGACAACTGATCAGACAGACCTGATTTCACAGATGACCTCTGATGTAACTCCTGACTTTTCATTTCCACGTCCATTATCTGATTTGAAGAGGTGTCTCTTTCTGGAATAAACTGACTAAACAGTAGAGTGTTAGAAAGGCTTGGTGACTTTAATGTATTACCCAAAGCAAGTGAAGCATTTGACTGGCATATCTGTTCTTTCACAGCAGAACAAGTGGCTATGGGGATGGATCCTGCTACTGTCATTTTGTTGCCCTCTGTAACCGGATCTAGAGGCAGGTACAAGGAAAATTTTGCCAGCCAGTCAGTTCTGGAGAGTGAAGAGCCCTGGAGATTTTCAGTCTTTTCTGTTGAAGATGAGGCAAAGGGTGTGACTGCAGGTGTTGACATGGTTGAGTTAGTAAACCCCTGTGGCACAACAGAAAAAGATCTTGCTCCAGTACTTGATATAAAGTTTGACATACTGTTCTGACCCATCCCTGCAGTCAGAGAATCATCATGTAATATGGATTCAGAGGGAAAGGCTGTTTCAGTCTCATCTGAGACATCAGATCTCTGGTTTGGCTTCAGTGATGTCGCAACTGGAATAGAAGGGATCACTATTAAATATAAACTGCAAATGACAAGGAAGAGAACTATAAATAAGTAATGAGCTGTGACAAATGGAGAGAAACTGATTCTGTAGAAAAGAACTGCAAAGTTTTAGTGTTAATGACAAAAATAACTAGGTGCAGATGTATACCCCAAAAAAAATATATAAAGACCATTATGTTTCATAATTGGAAAATACATATAACGTTAGTTTATGTGAAACATACCAGGACAACTGACAGTTATTAAATTTAAAATTAAACAAACAGATGTGTGCCTGTGTAGAACAAAAGAAACAGAAGAACATGCACTCCAGGCATGCCAGCTTCACAAAAGAAGCAGACTGACAGCAAAGTTGTGACAGTTATAGCACTACACTTGTGGGATGTAATTAGGATGACATCTCGTCATTGCCTAGGCCTGTGATCAGTAGTAGTCCATCACTATTTTTTCTTTACGCCCGTAAGGGAAGAGATCAGTTTTCCAAACCAATAGCAAAGATGGCAGACCCTGTCGTAATACATTTATTTCCTAACATGATTTCATTTCATCTGAGTTTCATTTTTGTGTGTATCTTCTCATGCAGAAAACATGACAAAATATCCAACTGGATCTTGAAAGGAAAAAGATTTTGCAATTTGCACACTCATAAGGGTGACAACCGACCATGTGGAAATCACAGAGGCATATCCCTTCTCAGTGTCCCCGGTAAAATCTACTCTAGAATCCTAGAGCAGAGACTCAGATGCCTAGCTGAGCCACAAACGGATGAGGTCCAATGTGGCTTCCGAGCAAAGTGAAGTACTCGAGACCTGATCTTCACACTCTGACAGCTGAGTGAAAAGGCTCTTGAGTATAAAGGTGAGAAGCATCTTTGTTTCTTGGATCTGGAAAAGACGTTTGACAAGGTCCCCTGGAGCAAACTTTGGGACTGCTTGTCAAGGAAGAACATTCCAGCACCTCTGATTCATGCTATACAGAGCTTCTACAAGTCTTGCAGAAATTATGTGAGGATGGCAAACCATAAGTCAGAAGAGTTCAGGACCACCACTAGTGTAAGATAAGGTGATATCCTGTCACCTTATCTGTTCATACTCCTCATGGACGATGTCATCAAAGCAAGTAAGGAGAGGACAGTGGGGTACTGGTAGATGAGACAGGTTTGTATTTCAGAGCTGGCATTTGCTGATGATGTTGTCCTGATTGCTAAATCAGAGGCACATCCTCAATACAACCTGCAAGTCTGGAGGGAAAAGCTGGAGAAGAGAGGGATGGTCATTAGCAGCTCCAAAACAAAAACAATGGTGATATCACAAGAGGAAAGAAGGTATCAGATTGTTATTGTTATTGTTGAACAGAATCGACATCACTGCACTCTGGGCAAACCCATAGGTGCTCAGTCTCCCTCAGCATATGTCAAAGAGTCTGAATGCCAACTGCTGCTATAGCTCGCTGGTTGTATACACGATAGATGCATCCTCTCAAACGTCCATCTCTGCTAGCCTTATATTTGATGCCATATTCTAACAGTATTAACCTTGATGATTCATCTATTGCAGTGTCATTCTCTAACAGGCGATCATTAATTGTTCTCAGTATCTCTTCCTTATCCATATAGTGTCCCCACTGTGGGTGCTCTTGCTGTGAGTCTGTCAGCTCTCTCATTACCACATACCCCTGCATGACCAGGACAGTGGTTCCACACCAGCTCTTGTTGACTCAAAGCTTCTATGAACCTTTCGAAGCATGGACTGAGAGTCTGGCACAATGACTGCCTTTGTGAATGAAGTTTCAGATATCCACCTTAAGGCTTAAGTGACTGCCTCTACCTCCATTCTCATGCTGGAAGTTGTTATCTTGTAAGCCCCGCTATGTTCCATGACGATTCTGCCCTTTACCATTAGCAGAGAAGCCCCAGCCTGATTTCTCACCACGGATCACAGACCCATCTGTTTACACAATGGCATCATTATCCCCGGCATGATCATGTATCAGTTGATTAATTTCCAGTTCTGCTTTTCCATTGCTCCAAGTTCTACACTCTCTGCCAAGGCTGATGATGACTTGCTGGTAATTAATCCAGTTCTCATCTGACATACTCCACTCTTCCCCTTTTAATGTGTTTTCAACTGTGGCCACCTGCTCGATCATTGTCTCGGCATGTGCCATTCATGACATCCCTCTCTTTATTCTTGCTCCCTTAATGTCAGCTATGTTACCATACAAGGGGTGCCATTTGTCTGTGGTTACTCGCATATAGGCTTTTGCTTGGGCCATCACATATCTGGATCTAATCGACAGCACTCCAAGAATGTACCTCATTGTCACAATGGGGGGTATCTCGCGTACAGCCCAAGACTATACGCATCCCTTCATTTTGAGTGCGTTCTAGTAGTTCACATTGTGTTACTGACAGCGTGAGTATTCCCAGTCCATACTCAATGACCGATATGACTAGCTGATGATAAAGAAGAAATAGTAATCTCTGCTCCAGATGCGCCGCAGCCATTATTTTCAGGGCTGCTAGACCTCTCCTGCATTTCAGTGTGATTTGCTCAACATGGTACATATATGAGAGCCCGCGATCGAATGTAACTCCAAGGTATTTCAGCTTCTCTTGCCGTTCACTTTTCTGTCCATTGAGTGATATTTGGGAGGTCTGTTTTCACAAAGGAGTTGTTCAAGGAGCACCACATCATGCAGGTCTTGTTGAGATTGACTTTGGAGCCAGTTTCCAAGCACCATTTAGACACCTCCCATGTATGCTATTAACCATTTCTTGTCGGTCAGAGCCAGTTCTATAAATGAGTATGTCATCAGCAAAAGTCAGTGTTCGTCCCAACCCAGTTGGCTGAATGGTGGCTACTTTCGCTGTATAGATATTAAACAGCACCGGTGATAGTGGAGAACCCTTGGGTAGTCCCGGGCCAATGGGCATTGGGTCTGATGTCCATGTTCCCAAGTGAAATGCCACTGATCTCTCAGTTAAGGCAGCTGCTATCCATCTTGTAAGCCAAGGGTTAACACCGCAAGCCATTACACAGTCTATTAATATTGCAAAGTTCACACTGTTATATGCATCCTCTAGGTCAATTGCTACAGCAACCGTTTCTCACTTATCCTGCAACCCCTCGTATACATCATAAGCAAAAGTTCCAGTGTTACCCCATGTTACTTTCATGGGCCTGTAGCTGCCGAGAGTAACAGGTAGGATTTGTGCATTTTCGAGGTGATTCATTATTTTTCGTGCTACTATCTTTTCTAGTAGTTTACCATAGACATTCTGCATTGTAATAATTCTGTAGCTGCTAAGAAGTGTGGGGTCTTTACCGGGAATAAGAAGTGGCCGTAGGTAACTATGCAGCCAGTCTTCTGGAACCTCAGCATTCTGTATGCTATTGTTGAAATCACTCACCCGATTCTTACTGCCTGTGTCATCCAGCTGTTTAATGTGGTGATACTGTACACCATCAGGACCCGGGGCAGTGTTCCTACTGGATTCTAAAGTGCACATAACGTCTCAGATATGAGGTCGAAATATATGTCACCTCTTCTGTCGCTTCCCAGGATACAGTCTTTAATTTCTTGGCGGGCAGCTTTGTCACCTTAATGTGTCTGCGTCATATAACGCTCGAGTAATGCATGTCCCTTTTCGGCATCGGTCTTCAGGCTTATTCCTGTCAAGCTGAAAACATTAAGAATTGGTTGGCCTGTACTTTTCCTACTCATTCTGCGATGTAAGGACCAGAATTTCTGTAGTGTTTTGTCAGTGCCCACCTGTGTCACAAAGCCCTCCCACACTGTCTTTGGCTTCTCTTGCCAAGCTCTTGAAAGTATTGATGGCTCTTTGCTTTTTTCTCCTTAAAATTTTCCACCTCTTTATAATTCATTGTCCTTCTCTTCCGTGCTATTCACCATAACTTTGTCGCTCTTCCCTTTTCCAGCGATGCTGTCTCTACTGTCTCATTCCACCAGGGCGGTTGTGTAAAAGGTGTGCGAGTTGTCTTTTGTTTAGCAATTTGACACAATATGTGCACAAGGCTAGTACTGTCATGTGGGCTTTTATGATACTGAAAAGTGTTTCCGTTTCCTGTGTCAGGTGGTCTTTACTTTCGCAATGAGGACTACGCAGGGTAGGTGATCACTTTCTTGAGCTTGCAATACATCCCAACGTGCAAAGGTGGCGGCAGTCTCCCAGCTGCTGCTTTAAGAGTGGACAAGTCTTCTTTGATGCCTCCCTTCCGGTCTAAACAGCTCCAAGGTATTTAAAGTGGTCAACCTGCTCCAGGACCTGTTCTCCCAGCTTAATCTGATGCCTTCTTTCTTCTCATGATATCATGCCTTCTTTCTTCTCGTGATATCACCATGGATTTTGTTTTAAAGCTCTTTATGACCATCCCTCTCTTCTCCAGCTCTTCCTTCCAGACTTGCAGGTTGGATTGGAGATGTGCCTCTGATTTAGCAATCAGGGCAACATCATCAGCAAATGCTAGCTCTGAAATACAGACCTGTCTCATCTTCCAGTACCCCACTGATTACCTTCTTGTTCTCTCCTTACATGCCTTGATGATATCGTCCGAGGAGTATGAAAAGATAAGGTAACAGGATATCACCTTGTCTTACACCAGTGGTGATCGTGAATTCTTCTGACTTATGGTTTTCTGTCCTCACATAATTTCTGCAAGACTTGTAAGAAGCTCTGCAGAGCATGAATCAGAGGTGCTGGAATGTTCTTCCTTACCAAACAGTCCCAAAGTTTGCTCCAGGGGACCCTGTCAAATGCCTTTTCCAGATCTATGAAACAAAGATGGATCTCACTCTTATATATAAGTATACTCAAGGGGCTTTTCACTCAGCTGTCTGAGTGTGAAGATCAGGTCTTGAGTACTTTGGTTTGCTCGGAATCCACACTGGACCTCATCCAATTGTGGCTCAGTTAGGCGTCTGAGTCTCTGCTCTAGGATTCTAGAGTAGATTTTACCAGGGTCACTGAGAAGGGTTTCCACATTGTTGATTGTCACCCTTTTTGAAAATCGGTGTTATGATGGCAATCTCCCAATCCTTTGGTATGGTCTTGTTGCACCACGCTGCCTGTAGGACCCTTAAGAGTAATAGGTCGCCTGATGCTTCCATGTACTTAACCATTTCTGGTGTTATACCATCATGCCCTGCTGCTTTGCCCATCTTGATTTTCTCCAGAGCTGCCTTCAGTTCTTCCATCTTTATGTCATCTTCACCACCATTGGTTTTCTCTTCTGTGCTAGTGGTTATCATTTCTGATGCTTGACCTTGCTCACCATCAAGGAGTTCTGAGAAATATTCTTTCCATTACTTCCTTCGGGGCAGTAAGCAATTTGCCTTGTTTGTCCTTTATAAATTTAAGAGGGCATTGTTTTTCCTTTCTCATGTTCTTTAGGGTCTTATAGAACTATTTCTGGCTTTCTTGCGCATCTTTTTCTAGCTTTTCTCCTAATTCTCCCCAGGACTTCTGTTTTGCTGCTAGCACCTTGTTCTTTGCTTCTGTTCAGAGTATCACACATTCTCTATATTTCTCTATTTGTCCTGCTGTGTTTTTAGCTCCTAAGTATTGTTTCCATGCCATTTTCTTCTCTCTTATTTTCTCTTTGACTTCCTCTCTCCACCAAGGTGTAGTCTTTCTCTAGTTTCCAAGTCGAACTTCACCACATGCTTCTGCAGCAGCTGTCTTTATGATGTCCTTGAATTTAAGCCAGAGGGTTTCCAAGTCATCAGGTTGTTCTTCTGTGTTTCTCACTGCTGTAGCAATAAGCCCCTGATATCTTGTCTTAATTTCTGGCTCTCTCAGCTTGTAGGTCTTAATGCTCATTTCTCATGTTCGTTTACTTGATGATCATATTCTATATGGTTAAAAGACATGAAGCATAAATACTATATGCTAAGAATTGAGAACAGAGAAAACTATATTATCACATATAATACTCTAGCATATGGATAATGGAAACAAATAAAAAATAACTATATAAATACAGCTGCCATATAAGAATATACCCCACACGTGACTGTGCTTGTTTCTGATACTTTCACTGGCTTAAATAATAGACTGTATCTGCTTCATTTGACATTATTGTGGTTTATTTTATATTCTCACTTACTTCATCTGATATATTCACATGGCTCATTATTATAAACTTTCTCCTGGTTCAAGTGATATTCTCACCTGATTCATTCTTTCAGTACACTTATTTATCTGTACAACAGCCTGCTCCAAAAGTCGATGAAGCCGGCTCAGCCTGAGGTCCATATTCATCTTCTCCTGCTTGACATATTCCTCCTTCTCAGAAAGCACCAGAAGTTTTGACATGGTCTCAGATGTGGTTCCACCTGAAGAATTTAGAAGAAAAAAGTATTCAAAACAATCATTTTCCTTTTTGCTCCCTGTGGAGCAAGGAGCCACCACTGTAGCTGGTCCTCTTGCTGGAAGCCTGTAACAAGCATTCACATGCTCTTGTAGCGGTGGTTTCTGTGGCAATTTGTTTTACATAATGAGGTAGCCAGCCCACATGCACAACTTCATATTAGCCGCCTTTAATGACATGCCTAAAGGTTAAGTTATCATACTCCCTCTTTGTCTCATAAAAGACTCTGGGGAACTAGACAGTGCTATTCAAACAGATAGTAATAATTAATGTAAAGTCAACAACATCTGAATCATGAAGCTTTAAGCAATAGCTTTACCTAAGTTTATTAATGAGTATCTCACTTCAGGCTGACGTTTTAGAAAGCCACAATGATTTCCACCAATGAGTATCTCACTTCAGGCTGACTTTCGGCAGGTCCTGGGTTTGATTTTCCGGTAAGCCACTCACTTCTGTTTTTTTTTCTGTTGTCTAGTTTTCTACTTCTTTATTTCTTACGAGTGCCTGAAACATACCTTTATGTGTGTTATATTTTTTTTTTCTGTGAAGAAAACCAGCTGGTTATATGTAACATATTTTTTGAACACCACCCAAGGAAACTATACACAAGGAAAAGCCCAGGAGATCTTATAAGAAATAAAATTTACTTTATCATGATAAAACATAGATTTAAGAACAGTGTCACAAGTACAAAGACACATCCTGGCGCTGACATAAATTCAGAGTACAATCCGGTTGTCATCAAAGTAAATATAAAGTTGAAAAGAACAGGAAACAGAAGAAAAGAGGAACCCCAGATAGAAATATCAGCCTGAAACAATTAAATTTAAAACAAAAATTTCTTGTCGATGTAAATAATATGTATGAACAGTTACTGACAGAAAGCATGGAACAATACAGAAGAGAAAACCCAGAAGAAAAAGTAACCACTAAATAGGAATGTTTTAAAAGAAGCATACAATCAGCCAATACAAATTTACCTAAAAAGGAGTTTGAATAAAATGGCAGAAAGAAAGAGAGCAAAAAGCACCCTAGAATATAAAACAATAAAAACAATGAAATACGTGCTATGTAGACAAGCAAAAGAACAGTGGATAGAAACAAAATGCAAGGAAATAGAAGACAAGGAGGCAAAGCACATGACAAGGGATATGCATGAAGAAATAAAGAAATTATCAAATATGTCAAGGTTTGCCCAAGGAGGAGGCTGTATCAAAAATAAGAACGGTGTAATCTTACCTGATAAGAAAGACATATCAAACAGATGGGCAGAATATGTAAAAGAACTATTCAGGGACAACAGAGGTAAACAACCATCACCAGATTCTAATAAAGGCCCAAACATTCTTGGATCAGAAGTAGAGAATGCAATACATATGAATAAGCAATTGGAAGAAAGAATTAAAGCTCTCAAGATGTGGATATATGGAAGAATAGGGTGCATCTCATGGAAAGAGAAGAAAACAAATAAGGAGGTACTAGAAAACCTAGGTATGAAAAGAGAACTAATGAAGGAGGTCAGAATTAGGCAGCTAAAATATTTTGGCCACATCAAAAGACATATCACCTTACAGAAGGGAGAGTGGAAGGCGAACGTGCAAGGGGAAGACAGCGCTATAATTGGGAAGATAACATCAAGAGATGGACAGGAAAGAGTCTATCAGAGTGCACAATCAAGACAAGAGACAGAAGATGTTGAAGGTCCATTACAGCCAACCTTCGTTGTGGAGATGGCAGCTGATGATAATGATGATGACTTTTACCAATGAGTATCTCACTTCAGGCTGACTTTTTAAGAAAGCCATGATCATTTCCACCAATGAATATCTCACTTCAGGCTGACTTTTTTAGACACCCATGATGATTTCCACAATCACGTTCTATACCAATGCATAAAGACAAAGTTAGTGATAAGTCGCATGGCAGATACTGCTAAATGGGAGTGAAGTGTTAGAGACTTCACTTTACAGGTCTGCATCCTTTTATCCAAAATCCCTGGGGACAGCTTTGTTTCAGAAACAAGATTTTTTGGGGTTTTCAGATGTCACCCAACTCGCGTTCCAAAATGTAGCCCAAAATGTCATCCCAAATGTGTTCATAAATAACCCAAAATCAACAATATGTTCGAGAATAGCTGAAGGCCGCCCAAATGTGTTCGAAAATAGCTGAAAGCCACCCAAATGTATTCAAAAATAGGTGAAAGCTGCCCAATTGTGTTCAAAAATAGCTGAAAGCTGCCCAAATGTGTTCAAAAATAGGTGAAAGCCACCCAAATGTGTTCAAAAATAACTGAAAGCTGCCCAAATGTGTTTGAAAATAGCTGAAAGCCGCCCAAATGTGTTTGAAAATAGCTGAAAGCCGCCCAAATGTGTTAGAAAATAGTTGAAAGCCGCACAAGTGTGTTTAAAAATAGCCCAAAGTCGGCCAAAATCTACCAAATTGTGATTGAAAAGTAGCCCCAAGTTACTTTCGATTTTCAGAATATTTTGGTTTTCAAGTGTTCGGATAAAAGGGTATAAACCTGTACTAGGTGTGGCTTTATGAGGTGGGGTGACAGTTCCCTTCCTCTCTGTCTTTGCCTTCCCTTACTCTAGAGCAGAGACAGGCACACCACTCTGGTAACTTTGCCACAAGAGGCAAGAACTTTGACCACTTTGCCTATCATACAAATGTATAATACAGCCCAAAAAAGCTCAAAATCTGGAATAATCACAGTTATTAATGTCTGCTGATCTTAGAGTCGGACTAACCAATGACAGTAAAAAGATACCCTGTTTGTCTTCCACTCTGACTAATCATAACAGTACAAAATGCAATGCTCACTTTACTATCTGACTAGCTATGGTAGTATAAAATGTTGCCCTTTAACTAACTATGGTAGTAGAAAATGGTGCCCTCTATGACAGTATAAAATGTAGCATGTTGCCCTCTGACTATGACAGTATAAAATGTAGCCCTCTGACTAACAATGACAGTAGAAAATGTAGCATGTTACACTCTGACTAACTATGGCAGTATAAAATATAGCATGTTGCCCTCTGACTAACTATGACAGCATAAAATGTAGCCCTCTGACTAACTATGACAGCATAAAATGTAGCCCTCTGACTATGACAGTATATATGTAGCCCTCTGACTAACAATGACAGTATAAAATGTAGCATGCTGCCCTCTGACTAACTATGGCAGTATAAAATGTAGCATATTGCCCTCTGACTATGACAGTATAAAATGTAGCATGTTGCCCTCTGACTAACTATGACAGTATAAAATGTAGCCCTATGACTATGACAGTATAAAATGTAGCCCTCTGACTAACAATGACAGTATAAAATGTAGCATGCTGCCCCCTGACTTCTTCTTCTTCTTCTTCCTCGTTCGCCTTCAGACTTCCACATTTATGACTCTAATAAAGGCAGCAGTCAACTCAAGGTTCCCGACATCTCCAAACAGTTTTTCGTTGACAGAAGTGGGTTGTTGCCATATGCTACCCCGTTCATTATTGTAGGTTGGGCAGTACTGCAGCAGGTGTTCGACTGTCATCGGGCTGGTACCGCAGGTGCAGAGATCTGTTGCACCAATTTTGTATTTGTGGTACAGATGGTATCTCAATCTGTTGTGCCCAGTGCGTAGTCGAAAAATGATGACCTGTTCTTTTCTGGATAGTTGATGATATGCGTCATTTTTCAAATGTCCCGGGTGCTCTCTTTCCCATTTGGACTTGAATGTAGCCTTTATAGTGGTCTTTGCCGTTGCGTAAGTTGTCTCTATATCATTTTGCTGTAAGGCACCTCCTTCTTTAGCAAGTCTATCTGCCTCTTCATTTCCTGGTATGTTGCAATGGGCTGGTATCCACTGGATAGTGCACTTCTTGAAGCATTCGGCCAGTCTTTCAAGGGAGATTATCAGATCTTTCAATCCTTTAGTTTGGTGGCTCTTCAGCGCTGATATTATTGAGAGGGCATCTGAAAAGATTACTATCTGTTTTTCTGCCTGTGCTTTGCATTCAATAAGAGTTTCAGCTGCCTGTTTCAGGGCTTCTGCTTCAGCACAGAAGTTGTTGCAGTATTTTCCAGTGGCAATTGCCATAGAGTGAATTCTATTCTTTAATTTTATGAGGATGCCGGCACCCCCATTTTCAACTGCATTTGTTGCCGAACCATCAGTATATGCATGTGTCCAAAGCTTCGCTGGAAATGTTTGGTCAATATACTTGGTTGCTATACACTTTCTTTGTGTTTCTGTCTGTGTTCCCTTACCTTCAATGCCTGGAATATCAGATTTTAACTCAGGAAAGCATCTTATTTTCCACAGTGGGATAGTTGAGCTTGTTGGGATTTTCTTTGCAACTGAGCTAGCTAGTATGGTATTATTGTTAATTTTTTCTTTTGCTTGGGCGACAAAGTTAGTTCGCTTGAGCCTGCCTCTTCCTAGCCTATTCATTCTTTGGTACATGGGGTGTCCTTCGAGCCTCTTAAATTTTTCAGCTTGTTTTAAGACTCTGCTGTCACGTCTATCCTCCATTGACTGTAGCCCTGACTGAGTGTAACTGAAGGGACTTCGATTTTTACCGCAGAGATGGTAGCAATTCTTAAAAGTTTAGAAATAATCGAAGATAACCCACCAGAAGCTGTTACGATATTTACAGACTCACTATCATCCCTACAAGCACTAGAACACCCAGGTAAATGTAGCCGGCCAGACATAAAGGAAGAAATTCTAGCAATTAATACATCACTAGGGAACAGAGGATGTAGTGTGAGGCTAGTGTGGGTTCCAGCACACATAGGTATTGCTGGTAACGAGTTGGCAGATCAGAATGATAAGAATGGAAGAACAAGTAAAAACAATATAAGAGCAGGACTGGGAAGGTCAGAGATCAAGAGCCAAGTGAAGATAACTATAAACGAGGAATGGAAGACAACATGGAAGAACAGTAGAAAAGGCAGAAACGCGTTCAAACTGCTGAAAGAACCAACAAGGACGTGCCAGGTCAGAGAAGAATTAAAGATACCATCAAACAAAAAACTGTGGCGTCTCCATCTCGGTGCAGCATACTTTATGATAGAAGAACCACACTGCCAAGAATGTCAGGAAGAGAATGACATAGACCACTACCTGATCCACTGTAAAAAGTATGAACAACAAAGGCTTGAATTAAAAACTTACTATAGAAATCACAATATAGACTTGACAGGTGATAAGGTTTTAAGTATAGATGCCCCAAGAGATGCCCAATCAATAGTTAAAAGATATATACATAAAACAAAGGAAAACATATAAGGTTAGTAACCAAAAAAAAAAAACTTACTAACTACTCATAGGACAAGGAAAGACAACAAGGTATGAAATAAAAAAATAAAAACAACTCAAAAAGAACAAATACTAATACAAAGTAAAACCAAGTGTAAAGGACAATAGTTATCAAGAAACAATACAAAAGAGAAAATAAAATGGACAAATACTAATATAAATTAAAATCAGCAACTGCTAAAGACAATAGCTATTTAAATTGAATACAAAATTAAAACATAAAATGACACTAAATACCCCAATTATAACCAAATTTCAGGTTGAACAGGGTAGACCAAGATGGAACGAGAAGAGGCAATAATGGGCAGCTGTTAAGTGCCCGCTCTCCACCCATCACCTCATCAAAACAACAACAGCCTGACTAACTATGGCAGTATACAATGTAGCATGTTGCCCTCTGATTAAAAGTTAGTTGCTTATCCTTTACAGGACGTGGCAATCAACCCCAGCTTTTATTGGCTGTTTGTGATTTTTCTAGGCAATTTTTTCATTCAGTAGTTTGCCATTGCTTTCTGAATGGTACGGCGCTTATACCATTGTTAAAAATCCACACAAAGCGATCTGCTACCAAACCGCCTGCAGCAGGTTTCGAACCTGGTATATCTGGATTATGAAACTGCGTTCATATCCATAGGCCACAGACGCCGACGCCCTCTGATTATGACAGTATAAAATGTAGCATGTTGCCCTCTGACTAACTATGGCAGTATAAAATGTTGCCCTCTGACTAACAATGACAGCATAAAATGTAGCATGTTGCCCTCTAACTATGACAGTATAAAATGTAGCCCTCTGACTATGACAGTATAAAATGTAGCCGACTAACTATGACAGTATAAAATATAGCCCTGACTAACTATGACAGTATAAAATGTAGCATGTTGCACATAAAAGGAGCCGCGGTAGCATAGTGGTTAGGTCACTGGCTTCCTAGCTCAGTGGTCTATGGTTCGATCCCCAGATGAGGTGGCTTTTTTTAAGGCCGCAAACAGCTCCTGGGTCGACCCAGCCTCAAATGGGTACCAGAGCAACTCTGGGAAGGTTAAGGTGGCCGGCGTGATGCTGACCACATCACCCCTAGTGTGCCAACGGTCGAGAAAATATGGGCCTAACACCATATTCCCAATTTGCCTCAATGGGCGTGTAACGGGATCCTTTACCTTATGTTGCACTCTGACTAACTATGACAGTATAAAATGTAGCATGTTGCCCTCTGACTAACTATGGCAGTATAAAATGTAGCCCTCTGACTAACTATGACAGTATAAAATGTAGCATGTTGCCCTCAGACTAACTATGGCAGTATAAAATGTAGCCCTCTGACTAACTATTAACATAATTATTTTTTGCTCCATAATACCACCATAGCTGGTCATCATACAGGAAGTCTGCACCTAGCATTCACATGCGCTTGCAGCAGTGGTTTCTATAGCAATCTGTTTTATGTGATGAGGTAACCAGCCTCAAGTTAGTCACCTTGTATGAAATGACTGAGGAAGCAGTAGTCTTATTCTTTCTTGTCTCCGAGACCCCAAGAACTACACAGGCCTCTTACGATGACAGTATAAAAGGTTGCCCTATGATTAACTATGACAATAGAAAAAGCTAGTTATCCTTGCATTCTGGCTAACCACAGCAGATGAAGGTTCATGAACTCTAACCATAATAACGCAAAACACAAAATGCAATGTCCACCTTGCAAGCTCAATAACCATGATAGCATAAGAAACACTGCTCATCTTACACTCTAACCAGCAATGATAGTACAAGACACGCTGTACATCTTGGCCTCTATGACAGTACAAAATGCACTTTGACTAACCATAATTATACAAGTTCTCTAGTAATCTTGCACTCTAATCATAATAACAAATAACACAAGAACCAATGTTTTTCTTGCATGCTGACTACTGTTATTATCAGAGGCACTGTCAACCTTGCATGCTGGTTAACCATGACAGTACAAGATGTGAGTAACCATGATAGTACAAGGTATGAGTAACCATGACAGTACAAGATGTGAGTAACCATGACAGTACAAGATGTGAGTAACCATGACAGTACAAAATGCGAGTAGCCATGATAGTACAAGATGTGAGTAACCATAATAGTACAAGATGTGAGTAGCCACAATAGTATAAGATGTGAGTAACCATGATAGTACAAGATGCGAGTAGCCATGATAGTACAAGATGTGAGTAACCATGATAGTACAAGATGTGAGTAACCTTTATAGTACAAGATGTGAGTAACCATGATAGTATAAGATGTGAGTAACCATGACAGTACAAGATGTGAGTAGCCATGATAGTACAAAATGTGAGTAGCTATGATAATATAAGATGTGAGTAACCATGATAGTACAAGATGAATTGTTCATCTGTGAGTATGACATCAATATGTGAATAAAATGCGTTGCTCACCTTACTGTTCTGACATGGCGATGGTAGTGTCAGATGCAATGTTCATCTTAAGGACTGGCATATCGAAGACACTGTTTATGTTAAGAGTCTGACTTACCTATGACAGTACAAAATCTATTGCTCATCAGGCAATCTAACTTACCAATGACAGATGAAGCCACACTGTTAATCCTACTATCTGGCAAGTGAGTATTGTCTGCTGTGCTGTGGTCTACATTATCTAATGCATGAAGGTCCACAATGGAGGAGTCTGTAACTTTGGAATATTCGCTTGAGTATGGCAATACTGGCATAGTGGACATAAGAGATAAGGTAGACAAGCTTGATGATCTATCACTGGATGGAATGTGATGGTTTTCATTACTGTGGGGTGGAGATGTTCGGTTAATCAGCGAAGTACTAGAGGGTAAAACTATCTTGTGGGAATTTTGTCCCAGTGATGTAGCTGTCTGAGATGAGGACCAACTCTGTGATGTTTCAGCAGATGATGTTCCCTGTGCTGTCTTTACTAAGGATGATTTCACTTCTACTTCTGGTGAGGATGCTCTCAAGTTTTCCTGTATGCTTGAAGACACAAGCTGCACATCACTAATTTTGTCAGAAGCATTCTCTGCATAATGTTTGTCAGATAAAATGGTTGTTCCATTTTCCTTAAAAGGTGACGACATCCTGTCAGCTATGGTAAAGTTCAACAGTGTGGGAAATTTTTCCCTGACGTTAGTACTGTTAAGTTGACTATGACCACTTGATAAGTCAGGTGATGTAACTTCATTCCTGGAAGAATTTCTATTTTTACTGTTAGTTAATGAAATACTGAAATTCTGTCTGTCAGCTAATGCCGCATTTGAGGACTTTAAAGACGCTTCTTTTCTTGGGAATATGTCCTTCTTCTTGCCAAATTCTAAGTCTGAGGAGCATGAAACAATCTCAACATCACTGTCTGTGTGCAAAGTTACATTTTTCCGTGCCTTGGTCAGGTGCTGAACTGGTGAATAAGGTCGAAGATTTCCACTTTGGTTTACATGTGATTTTGATACAGCTTGAGAATTCAGTGAAGATGCTGAATTCCTTAAGCCAACTTTAGAAGCAGGCTCCACTAATGTCTTCTTTTTCTTATTTGTTTTTGTTGCATAATCTAAAATGACAGATGTGCTAGTGCCTGAAGTTTTTCTGGCTACATTCTTCTTGTTTTTTCTTGTATTTCTTAGGTCTTCATCATCTGAAAGTACTATTACATCTGCCAGAGAGGCTGTCTTCTTCATCAGTCTACTTGGAGATTTTGTACCAGTCTCTGGCTGACTTAAAATTTGGCTACACGATTCCCCACCAATCAAGTCTAAAATTTTTTTCTGGACACTTTGGGGCAAGTTCTCCAGCTTGATGGTCTGTGGATCACAACTTTGACTAATATCACGGGTTACCTCTTCTGAAGCGAAAATTGAATCATACAAGCCATCCAGCTGCAGGCTAGTCTTAGGTGCACTAAGCATTGTTGCCTTCTGCTCCTCTCTTGACTGAAGCATTCTAATCAGCTGCAGTCGTTCAGCTCTGAAAATAAAATTCACCACATGCATTTCAGTTTCACCACATTTTAATGCTTTTCCTTTTATGTTTTCATGCAAGTACACACAGATATTCTTTTCATTTTTTAAAACGTTTTTTAAAGTAATATATAAGTATGATTATTTACACATATGTGTTACTGGGGCCTGAAAAGTGAGCAAAGAAAAGAGCAACATAACCTTTTTTTTTTTTTTTTAAATTTTGCCTCGTTTAGGCGAGGCGTGTCCTTTTCAACCTAGTCGGTTATATTAGGGTGCATGTCCAGATATAAAAGACCTCTAGGTCTGATGAAAGTTTAGGATAACTTAACCTGCTAAGCAGGTTATAACAGGTCACTAAGAAGGACTAGGCAGCTTGGTACCACTTCAATCCACAAAAACATCAACAACAAAATGGATAAGTGAACTAAAGAAAATAACTCAACTCAGCCAACCAAGACAACTCAGCCAACCAAGACAAAAGCAGCTCCTCTGGCAGGGAGGATTATGATACAACACAGAGAAAACTGAAAGGAATCTGAGTGCTGAATCACCTTTTTTTTTCTTCTTGGAAAATCTTCAGATTTGGCACCTGGAATGTTTGCACATTAAACTGGCACCCGGAATGTTTGTACATTAAATTGGCACCTGAAATGTTTGCACATTAAACGAACAAGGCAAAACTATACAGGTGGCAGCACAAATAAGAAAGTATTAAGCACACATCCTGGGATATCAGAAAAATTTACAGTTCCAAAATCAATAAGTGCACCAACAACTAAAGAATGTAGCACATAAAATGGACCACTGACAATAAAAAAAAACATATGAAAACAGACTTGTGGAGAGAAGCTCTGGGAGAAAGAGAATGTCAGCAAACAGCATGAATAACAACAGAACCATCAGTAAGATAAGGGTAAGAATACACAAGAAAGCAGATTTATACAGAAGCAAAACCAGAAGTTCCAGAGCCAAGGCTCATGAAATATATGTAGAAGGTAATAAAGAAAGAAGAAAATATAAGGCAAGTCAAGAGGAAATATACTGATAAGTTAGCATAAAAGGCATCGTCTTCCTCAGCTGCAGTCAAGAGGAAATATACAGATAAGTTAGCAGTCAAAGTAAATAAAGACCCATGCAACTGTACAAAGAAGCTAATATGGAAAAATTTGCAATCAATCGCCCTTATTAATGACAAGAAAGGAAATCTGCTTAGCAACATAAAAGAGCATATACGATATGGGCAGAAAAATTTGAGGATTTTAAATAGACCAGCTGTAGAAGATTCCCTTGACATACAGTTGATAGAAAAGAAGCTGTAGGTTATTTGTGAAAAACCAAGTAAGGAAGAAATAAAGAAAGCCATTAAGTTTCTAAGAGATGGAAAAACTGCTGGCCTAGGAGGGCATTCCAGTAGAGCCCATAAAAAGCAGATATTAACACCTCTACAAAGATACTATAAAGTTACTCCATAAAGTATGGGACAAAGAAGAAATACCAGCAGAATGGAAAAAATTTTTAAGCTACCAAAGAAAAGAGATTTGCAAGAATACACAAATTACAGAGGATTAAAATGATATTCAGTGCCAAGAAAAATATTAAACAGGATCATACCGGAGATATTAAAAGAAGCCATAAACGACAGAAGAACTGGTCGATTTTTTGCTAAAACAGATCTTGTACAGACCAGATAGCCACATTGCGCATAACAGTCACACAAAGCTTGGAATTAAAGTCACCACTCTAAATCATATTTATGGATGTCTTTGATCCACCATCCCTGAGCGTTACCTCTCGGTGAATATTTGTGGACTATGAAAAGGCATTAGACAACAGATATGACCAGAAAGATAGACTTTCATAAATGGGTGCTTGCGCAGCAGGGAAGAATTGAAATGGTATTACAAGATCACTAATGTGGAATTGAATGAAAGAACCAGACAAACATCAGGGGAACAGGAGGTGAAAAGATAATAGGGTGGATTAAAAAACATTAAGAAAGTTGGCTGTCAGCATTATAAGGCAGTCTCTGTTCTGGAACACCCAAGTTAAGAGAAGTAGAGAAAGACAAAATAACATATGGAGAGGAGAACTGAAGGTAAACATAATAGGGATAAAGAAGATATGGAAAGACCTTAAACGGATGGCACAGGACTAGAAGGCTTGGCATGTTTTAGTTGAGGACTTGTGCTCCACATGGAGCTGAAATGTAGTGATGGTGATAATAATTTAGGTTTCTCTCCGGGCACAGAGACCAAAACCTTTGTGCATACACATGTGCACTGCTTAATGAGAACACTAAAGGTAAACGTAGTTCCATAGCAGATACTACCATAGTGTTATAGGTTTCACTATACTTGGTCTAGTTTCTAGAGGTGGCTTGATATGTTTCCTTCCTCACTACTTATGCCTTCCCCAACTCAAGAGCAGTCACGTACCCATTTACAGCTGAGCAGGCTGTGGTAAGATGCTACAGGGTTTCGTACCAGAACACTAGCAAATAAAAGTAATCATTCCAAATTTCAGATTCAGAACAGATGAGAAAGTGCTGAAGACGTTGTACACAGGGCGAGTGAGGCCAGTCCTTGAATATGGCATAGCAGCATGGGCAACAGCAGCTAAAACAAACTTTGATAAAATTAGCAGACTCCAAAATTAAACAATGAGAATTATAACGGGAGGCATGAAGTCAACACCTATAAAAGAACTAGAAAAGATTACATGCCTCCAGCCAATGGAGGATAGAAGAGACTGCAGGGCTCAGCAACAGGCCGAAAAATTCAAAAGACTAACAGACCACCCAATGTGCCACAGAATGAATGCTGTTAGAAAGCAAAGACTCAAACAAAGCAACTTTGTAGAATCAACTAAACCACAGATGAGAGCAGTTTCCAGAAATGAAATATCCACTATTAAACCCATCTACACTGCACACAAGCTTCCAGTTTGGAAACAAAATCGTTTCCCTGAAATGATAGAAAACATTCCTGGAATTGAAATAAAAAAGAGCCAAACTGCAACAGATAGAAAATCCATAGCGACAAAATACATAGAGAAACATTACCCACGCAACACCTGGACCCATGCATACACAGATGGATCAGCAACAAATGCAACAGAAAATGGAGGTGGGGGTGTCTTTCTGACCTTTAAGCACTGGTGCAGAAAAAAGGCTGTCAGTGGCAACAGGACAATTCTCAAGTAACTTCAGAGCAGAGGCAGAGGCCTTGAAAACTGCAGCAGAGGTTATATTGACAGAAGAAAAGATAGGAAACTCTTTACAGAGCGATACAACAGGAAGCAATCTGATCATCAGAAGCGTCCCCCCATCTGACAAGTGTTTCGGCCCGATTACTCCTTTACACTCTAAGGGGGGCGGGCCCACTTGGGTCATGACTCCCAAGCGTCTCAGCTTCCTGTTGTCTTGTATCGAAAATGAACCCATTTCACTTACGGTAGCAACTTTTAATCCACAACGCCAGCCGTGGGGGCAATTGTGAAAGTAACAAAGAAAAGACAAATTATTCCGTTTGTTCCGTCGCCCTTCACAACTAAGGACACACACTGAGACACGAGCGCGCAGCCGACGAACCTTAGCCACTGCGCGCCGCACGCCACTGAAATTCTGTACCTGACACACTCCCTATAGTATACATCGCCTGTTGCCCCAGAGTCGCAGCCCCCTCACTAGTACACCATATAAACTCAGCGCTGTGGACTTAGAAAAATTTTGGTGTTTTCTGTACCGCAGCGTTTACCGTCACGATCTCCATTGCCCACTGCGGTTGTTCCACAGCCAGCCTGATGCCTTTTCGGCAGTTTCGCTAAGCCTCTTCAGTGCCCTTGTTCTAGACTGTCCCTTCAACCCCAACAGTTTCAATAAATCATACATTGATGCAGCCACAAGCCCTCTTGCGCCCACTTCAACCGCCATGACCCTTGCACTGAATCCATCGTGTCTCAGATCCGCGGCTAGATCGCTATACTTGGCCGCTTTGAATGAATGTTGCTCGTCTAATCTGGATTCAAATGGCACGGTCAGTTCAATCAGTATGACCTGAAGCGTTGCTGAAGAATGAAGCACTATATCCGGCCGTCTCCGCGATTTTCTGATACTCTCTGGATATGCCCCCCGTCCAGGTAGGTCTACCGCCATCTCCCAGTCGTTTGCACAGTCAAGAAGAGATGGTAAACTGCTACCAGGTTTACTCGGTTTGGGGTGTGCTGACTTTCCTGCCCTCAGAAAGTATGTGTTTGTGGTGTCTGGCCGGACTTTGCTATTCGCTTTCATTCTTGCCTGATCTATTGTCGCAGCAAGCTCATTTAGCACTTTGTTATGGCGCCAAGTGTATCGTCCTTGCCCTAATGCCACCTTACACGCTGAGAGCACGTGTTCAAGTGTCTGCCTCCCCTGGCACAGGGGGCACTGCTCATCATCCGACTTTCCCCATTTCACAAGGTTGGTGGCCGACGGCAGCAGGTCATACATTGATCTAACCACGAAGCTGAGCCTAAGAGGTGCCATATGCCATATATCATTCCATGTCAAGGATCTCTGCAGGGCTCCTTCCCATGTAGTCCATGGCCTTGTTGGACCTGCTGCACTGCTTTTAGCAACCTCTTATCATTCTCAGCTCCTCGTATCTCCTGAACTACCATGTCTCTGCGTTCCCTGCTTGATGCCTTGGACCACCAGCGGATGTCACCATGCCCAAATCCCCGTCTATTCGTTTGTGTGTATCCGATTACCTCTCTCAGTTTGAGTGACTCTTCAGCAGCATCAACAGCTTCTTCCACTCTCCACTTCCTTCCCGTTTTCAGTGTGGGCTGAATGGACTTAACCACGTCATCAGCTGACTCGCGTAGCATCATTGCAAGCCTTGCTTTTCCAACTTTGTACTCTTCAACAACTGACTTGAAGGGAAGCAGAAGTTTTGACTTTTTGCAGTACAGTGCTACATCTGACAGACCTGGTGGTGCCCCTAGCCATTTTCTCATGAACTTGTTGACCTTCTGCTCTATAGCTTCCACTGTACTTGTGCTTACTTCATATATAAGCAGTGGCCACAGCAACTTCGGTATCAACATGAACTGGAGGCACCACAGTTTGAACTTTCCCAGGAGTCTGCTTTGGTCTATGATCTGTAGTCCTCTGTCTGCCATTTCTATTGTCTGTTGCACTGCCTTCGAGTCTTTTAAAGAGGCATCGTACACCCTGCCAAGACTTTTAACAGGTTCCTCAATGACAGTAGGGATTCTTTGGCTGGAAACCGTGAATATGACCTCTGCTATCTTCCCTTTCCTGACTGATAGGCTTCTCGACTTCTTGGGTTTGAAGCTCATTCTGCACCAGCTGACTAGTTCATCCAGGCGTGCTAACATCCTCCGGGCCTGATGTTCATCTGATGTCAGAATTGTTGTGTCATCCATGAATGCTTTGAGCGGTGGCATGTGACACATTTCACCGAGCTTTGGACCTATAGCCATTCCTTCAGCCGCATTGAGGATTACCTGCATAGCCATGACGAATAGTATCGGAGAGATGGTACATCCCATCGCAATTCCAACTTCAAGGCCAATCCACTTCGTTGTGTACTCTCTGGTTGAAAATCTGACAGAAAACCCTGCGAAATACAGCTTCAGCATTGCTGCAATCTCTTGTGGAACATGATACATTTCTAGGGCCTGCCACAACATCTGGTGTGGAACGGATCCATAAGCATTCGCTAGATCCAACCAGATTACATGGAGGTTTGTTCTGTCAGACTTTGCCTTTTGGATTGCTTCCCAGATCATTGTGGCATGCTCTAGACATCCTGGTGTACCTGGGATACCTCCTTTCTGAATGGTAGTGTCAATGTACCCATTTGCCAGGAGGTATGTAGTGAGTCTTTTCGCCATTACTGAGAAGAATATCTTCCCTTCCACATTGAGTAGTGAGATTGGCCTGAACTGACTGATGTCTGTGGAATTTTGTTCCTTCGGGATGTAGACTCCGTTTGCCTTTCTCCATTCCTTGCTTACGAGTTGGGTTTTCCACGCATTCTTCAGTAAACGGAGCAGTCGTTTGAGAACCTCAGGGCATCTTTTATACACCACATATGGAACACCATTAGGACCTGGAGCTGACTTGCACCGAGCTTTCTGGACAATGCTTTCTACCTCTTGCACCGTTGGGGGCTTGGTGTTAAATTTAGCTCCTGGCTTACCCGGCCATTTAAGGCCTGCCATGCTGCTGAGCGGCTCATTTTTGCGACCATCTGAATATGTCATTCTAAGGTGTTCTTCCAGGTCTTCTTTCCTGATGTTTAGCGTACCCGACCGTGGCTGCTCAAACAGTTCTTTGGCAAACTTGAAGGGCTCCCTAAAGAATCTTTCCCTATCCCTTCGAGTCTTCCTTCTCTTCCTGCACAACCTTTCCGCTCTACAAAGGGCATTATGTTGGCCTTTCAGGTGCTCCCAAACTTGCCGTAACCCTTCCTTCTCTGTGGCAACTGCGTTCTTGAACAGTTTTCGGGCATGCTTCTTCTGTTTCCTGATTTCATCTATTTTAATTTGTCTTCTACTTTTCCGTGGTGGGTTACTTTCCCTTGCCTCCCTCACTCCGAACACTTTGCGACAGTGCAGATATATTATGTCGCCGAAGATTTCCAGCTTCTTCTCCAAAGTTAGCTGCTTCAGGCTGTTATCCAACTCTTTTGCCAAGGCTTCGTCCAGCTGTTCCCAAAGCCCTTTTGCACTGGCAGGTGGAAACTTTATTGCATCTCTCTTCCCGTCCAAGAAGTGTGTGAGATCATCATCTGGCAGATCAACTTGAATGTACTCAGCACTGTGGATTGACTCCTGGCTGCGTTCTTCTAACGTCTTATCCGTCGAGACAGAGCGCTGTTGATCTCCCCCTGATGACCTCCCACACCCCTTTTTCGTTCTGTGGATTTTCATTGAAGAAAGCACAGAGAGACAAGTTGCTTTCTTTACTGATGCACAGTCAGTAATTGCAACGTTGAAAAGCCAAAATAATACAGACATGGATGACCTCAAAATAGTGCTCCACAAACTTTGTCAACGATTCAAAAGTGTTGTGATCCAATGGATCACATCTCACTGTAATATCACCGGCAATGAAGAGGCATACAGAATGGCAAAAGAAGGTTCACATCTACCTCAGCCTGATGCAAGCATAACTTTCAAGGAGGCAAAGATTTTTATCAGAATCAGATACAGAAACAAATGGAATGTAGAACATCCAGGTCACACACAGAATGATGCTTACTACCAGCTCAACAGAAGAGAACAAGTGGTAATCTTCAGACTCCACAATGGCCACAACAGATTGAGATACCATCTATTCAACAAGCTAAAGATAGGAACTACCGATCAGTGTAATTGTGGCACTGATAAAATGACCGCTGAACATCTGCTTCAAAGTTGCCCCTTATATGCGGTACAGAGAAAGTGCATATGCGGATGCCAGCTCCTTTCATGGAAAAGCTTTACGGGGATTCAAATAGCCTCAAACTGACTAATGCTTTCTTTGAGAACATTCAAGTGGACGTCTGAGAGTGTACGAAGAAGATTCAAAACTGTTGATAAATATGCATGTCCCTTTTCTATTTTAAACACACCCCACAGAGACATTGACAGTATAGTCAACAAACACTGGCATCAGTTATGCTATACCTGGAGTTAGGAGTGTTGACCATCTTCTTAAGGTTGTCCTTGGTCAGGTGTGGTTTTGATGCAAGATTTGACAAGAGCTTGTTTATGATACCTTTGGTGACATCTTTGCTCTCACTGCTTTTACCAAGCCCAGCATTCTCCTCTGAAAGACTTTTCCGCTTTGTACTATTTGTTGCTGAATTTTTAAAATGTGCCGTAGACTTTTCCAGATCCTTTAACATGCTCTTATCCATTGACTTCTTGATTTCGTCCAGTGTTTTCTCACTAGTTCTTGGCTGTAAGGCAGAAGCAGTATTACCTACAGATACTTTACCAGAGGATGGTACTGATATTTTGCCATTTTCTTTGAGCTGCCAACTTGAGGAAGAATTAACTCCTGAATCATAACTTTCTTCATCCTGATGTTTCTTTGTGTCTTTAATGTGCCCTTTAAGATATATTTGTTGCTTCTGTACTAAAGTACTCATTCTTTGATTAAGGGATTCATGGTCTTGCTTTTTTAACAATAAATTCCTTTGTACTTGAGAAGCCTCACGCTTTTCTCTAAGTTCTTTGCAAAGGCGCTCAGCTCTTTCCAAAATATTATAGCTTGCATCATCAATTGTGGACATTTTTGGCATTGCATTAGAGGGTAAATCTGCAGCTGGTGTATTTTTGGATATTGAAGGAGTATTAAACTGTGATGAGTGTCCTATGGAGACATCTCTCACTGGAATATTTTCATTTGAAGAGGAATCAACAGATCTAGATGATTTTGCAAGGGATTCCTGAACATCATCTTCATTTCGAGGTCGCTTTCTGTCACACACATTTGACTCTTCCCATGTGTAAATATCTGCAGACCTCCGATGTGAATGGTGCTTGCTGGTAAGGTATGAACTGTCTGAACCAGCCAAAAATTGTTCATGTTCCAATAATGACTTCTCAAAATCCCAATCACTTACAAGGACATCATTGGTGAAATCCATACAGCTGGAATCTTCAAGGTTTTGTCTAAGATCTTGACTGTAATAAGCATGATTTATTCTCATCCTCTCCTGGCTGTTTTCCTGCCTCCTGGGTCTTGAGTATCTTCCAGTATCAAGATAATCATAAAAACCATCATCATACTCTGTGCCCGATTGTTCATAACTCTGTTGAATCTTAGGATGACCTTTGCCACCTATGTCCATGTAGTGTTCCTGATCCATACTGCCTTCTCTTGTCCAGTGGAACTGATCATTGTTAGGATAACTGCCTCTCCGTGAACCTCTGTTCCACATTTGTGAAGGCATACCAGCTTTAACATGACCATATCTGAAGTTTGGAAGTCCCTGATGATCCTTACCAAACTGGTTATTTATTAAAATGTGTGGATCTTCAACTCTACTTCCATGGGAATTACCGTCTCTTATAAATTGTTTATTGTAGTTGCTGAAATCTGTGCCATCATGGTTGTATTTGGAGGGAAAAGAATGTCTTGAGGTCTGTACACTTTCCCTGAAAGAAAAGAGGGCAAAAATGAAGATATGCCATCTCTAGAAACATATCACTAGTATCATACATTAAAATTAAACATGTAATACATCATTTAAGGTAATCCACGGTAAAGAAAACTCGATTTTACGTACAAAATATCGATTTTTTACTTTTGAGCTTATTTTATTAAATAATCATCGAGGAATCGAATGAGCTAGGTTTTATAACATAAAAAATGCATTTGATGTATCAAAAAGCATATTTTCTGTACCCACCCCCAGCTATGATTTGCAAATTTGTGCCGAAAATGCAAGATTTGTCGGTAAATAATACCTTAGTTACCCTGTCCATATCGGGGACTATTTGGTATCGATACACAGGGAATTTCATTGTCTGCCGTAATATCGCAAATTCGAAACTATTTTTTGTCATAGCTCTGAATGAATTGTGCATAAAAATTTCCGTAATTTTACGCTAATTGCCTTATAAGGAGTTGTCACGTGGTGACCTCATTCCCTCATTCCCGACTCATTGAAGACACAATCGTAAACAACTGTTTTGATTGGTCATAACAACATTTTATCTGCGTGCGCAACGTGGAAGAAGCAACAGCCATTTCCGCCCGTCAACAATTAATGTTTGCTTCAAATTCGATATTTTTCTTGTTTAAATTTCAGTGAATTGTGTTCTATTACTTCAAAATGGGAAGAATAAGTAAGAGATCTAAGCAAATATCTGCTGCCAGGTTGCGTCGACAGTGTGTGATTTCTACTAGTGGTAAAGGTAAGACAGAATTAGCGGTGAATAATACACAAACAACGGGGAATTTCTGCATCCCACTAATCGATAGGCCCATGGTTCACATTGCAGATCCAGTGCCTGGCCCAAGTCGATCTGATATAAAAATTAGCTTGAGCACGAGCAAGAATGTTGAATCTCATAATACTGTCTGCGCTCAGCCTAAACCTACGTATAAAACCATTGTCGATATTTCTTTCTTCAACAACCTTCTTAAAAATGTATGTTGCAATTTGTGTAAGCAAAGCACATTGCAAACAAGAACTGACAACACCAAGTCTAAAGGTTTCTCTCTCTTTCTGGAAGTTGTGTGTCACACATGTGAAAAAGCAATTTCTAGAACGTACACATCCGAGAGGAAACCAGCAGGCCGCGGCCCTCGTGGACATGCAATCAACAAATCTGCTGTTCTTGGTGCCCTCATGTCTGGAATGGGCCCATATACATTTAATCTCTTCTGTGAGAACCTAGACCTCCCTGGCCTGCACCAGAAAACATTTCATAAATATGCAGATCAAATTTTTGATCATTTGGATACCATGCACTCTACAGTATTTCAACGTTCCGTCAGCATCGTCCGAGCTGAACACGCTAAGAGTCAGCATCGTACCATTAATAAAAAAGAAGTCATTGACATCGCTGTCAGCTTTGATGCAACATGGCTAACTAGAGGTCATAAGTCACTGATAGGTGTTGGCAGTGTTATTGACATCTTGACTGGCATGGTCATCGATACGCATGTTATGTCTTCCTTCTGTCACACCTGTGAGACTACTGGACAGTGGCAACTAAAAAATCAGCCTGACAAATTTGAAAAATGGAAAGCAGAGCATCAGAAGGACTGCTGCTGTAATTACGAAGGGTCAGCCGGAATGATGGAGGTAAAAGCCTGTGAAGTTCTCTTTCTTCGTTCAGTCGCAAATCACAAGCTACGCTACACTGTTTTGCTATCAGATGGCGATTCCAAGGCCTACAACAGACTCTGCGACATCAAACCGTATGGACCAGAAGTTGACATAACCAAAGAAGAGTGCGTCAACCATGTTGCAAAGCGATTAGGCACTGCACTGAGGACACTGATTACTGACTGCAGGAAACAAAAAGTCACCCTTGGGGGAAATGGCCGTGGTCGTCTAACCCAAAATGCCATACGAAAATTGTGTATTTACTACACCAGGGCCATCCGCAAGCATAGTACAGCCCCAGAGATGAAACAAGCCATCATGGCTTCTCTCTACCATGGGTATTCGACAAACGACAAACCCCAACATAATTTGTGTCCCCCAGGCAAAGACTCCTGGTGTTTCTATCAGGCTTCCATCACCAAAGGAGAAGCTGCTGGACCACACGAGACCAAGGTTCACACTCCGCTAGACTACAACCTGCTCCATAAGCACTTAGCCCCTATTTATGAGCGTCTTACTGATCAGCATTTGCTGAAGCGATGTCAGCTAGGTGCTACACAAAATGCAAATGAAAGCCTACACAATGTTATATGGAGTCGTTGCAGCAAGCGGAAATTTGTGTCATTAAAAAAAGCCAAATTCAGTGTCCTTGTGGCCATTGGAGAGTTCAACTTTGGTCCATCAGCCAGTGCAGAAATAAAAAGGCTGTGTGGTCAAGCATCTGGAACAAACTCAATACGCCTTGGACAGGTGCGACTGAGGAAACGTCTGGCCAACAGCCAGAAACATGAGGCTGACAAACTTGTAAAAAGAAGAAAAATTAGGCAAGAGGCAAGACAAAGGCGAGAGGAGGAACTGCAAGAAGCTGAAGGAGGTGCAGCATATAGTCCTGGAGGATTTTAAACACATTCAGCCCCCCCAGAATGGAGTATATTAGACAAGACAAGGCACTCGGTGAGTAAAATGCATTTTTCTTAAAACTAACATTTTATTAACCAAAATTTTATTACTAACAAACTATCTAACAGAGTAGTCTAAAATTTGGCATGCATGTAGTACACATATATACCTTTAAATTGTCACATGCTTTTTTTTTATATTTTGGTAATTTGCTTTGATATATTTTTTTAAATATTTTTTTATTTTTTTTCATACAAATAAAGTGTATTTTTTTTTAAATCATTAAAAATAGAATTTTAAAGGAAGCTGAAGGAGGTGCAGCATATAGTGCTGGAAAATTTTAAACACATTCAGCCCCCCAGAATGAAGTATATTGGACAAGACAAATCATTCGGTGACTAAAATGCATTTTTCTTAAAACTATCATTTTATTAACAAAAAATGTTATTGTTTACAAACTATCTAATAGATCAGTCTGAAATTTGGCATGCATGTAGGACACATATATACCTTTAAATTGACAGGGGCCTTTTTTGATATTTTGGTAATTTGCTTTGATATATTTTTTTAAATATTTTTTTTCATTGTTTTTCATACAAATATAGTGTATTTTTTTTTAAAAATCATTAAAAATAGAATTTTAAACTTATCAAAAAAAGCACCTGATAAATTGTTTTAATTGTCAGTCACAACATGTGTGTGCAATTTGATCAAGTTTGGTCAATGGTAAACATAAGATTTTTGCTCTTGAAAATTGGTGAAAAACCCAATATGGCGGTTGTTTTTTTTTTTTTTTGGTTACCATGTAGAAGGAAAGAAGAAAAATTAGGCAAGATAAAGGCAAGAGGAGCAGCTGCAGGAAGCTGAAGGAGGTGCAGCATATAGTGCTGGACAATTTTAAACACATTCAGCCCCCCAGAATGGAGTATATTGGACAAGATAAGTCATTCGGTGACTAAAATGCATTTTTCTCAAAACTAACATTTTATTAACAAAAAATGTTATTTTTTACAAACTATCTAATAGATCAGTCTGAAATTTGGCATGCATGTAGGACACATATATACCTTTAAATTGACAGGGGCTTTTTTTGATATTTTGGTAATTTGCTTTGATATATTTTTTAAAATATTTTTTTTTCATTGTTTTTCATACAAATATAGTGTATTTGTTTTTTTAAATCATTAAAAATAGAATTTTAAACTTATCAAAAAAAGCACCTGACAAATTGTTTTAATTGTCAGTCACAACATGTGTGTGCAATTTGGTAAAGTTTGGTCAATGGGAAACATAAGTTTTTAGCTCTCGAAAAGTGGTGAAAATCCAATATGGTGGATGTTTTTTTTTGGTTACCATGGTAACCACATGTTTTTTAACAAAATAAACTGTGGAATTTGGTTCATGGACATACACTGTGTCTACTGAGCACATAAAAAGTTTGAAAATGTTATTAGAACAAAAGTTAGTTTTCACTGTAGTCCAACCCCTTAAAAAGCAGATATAACAGTGTGTAATACCATACTTAGAGCCTTTATTTCACTAAACTCCACTGCCTATGCTGATAACTTTCAATGCCTTCATTTTTAAGAAGTTTTAATATTTAACACATTAACTACCACGAGCTGCTCTGACCGTCATATGAATCTCACCACTATGGCCACTGGGTACGTCAATCTCTAGTAATAAAATGAAAGAAAAATGTACCAAAACACTTTCCGATCTGGTTCACCAGAAAAAAAATTTCCCAAAGCATGGTTGTTGTCGAACGCTTGAAAATTGATATTATATCCATATTTTTCAACTTTTCAAGTTGGTTATCAAACCGTGCAACTAGTGATTGGGCCACAAAAAATGCTCATACACCTCATCTAACTGCTGAGCAGGCTAGAAACTTGTTTTAACAGTTAACTGATAGATCTAGCGACGAGGATGAAAGTGAAAATGGTGTGAACATTTATTCAAATAGTGATTTTGATAGTTGTGACAATGCAAGCAGTGATGATAGTTAAAATATTGCAAGTCCTAGGCCATCAGTGGGCCGTAAAATAGCAAAGATCTTGGTTAGAGTTACAAATGGTGCAGGAAATAATGTAACTAAAGAAAGAAAACAAAGGCAGCAAGTTAGTGAGGGTGAAACAACAAATAGTTTTCGTTTCGTCCCAACTCATGAACCAGATCTGCCATACAAATTTTGAGATTTTTTGGAAGTGGTGTAGGTGATTATGTAAGTCCCTAATAATGTAAATATTAGTCATTATGTGTGTTCTTGGGTTTGTTTTTCTTGCCATTGGATATACTACATGATAATCACCTACAGAAAGGTATTAAATGCCTCAGAAACAAGCAATACGAAGGTAAGT
This sequence comes from Oreohelix idahoensis, assembly GCA_024509875.1. Taxonomy (NCBI): domain Eukaryota; kingdom Metazoa; phylum Mollusca; class Gastropoda; order Stylommatophora; family Oreohelicidae; genus Oreohelix; species Oreohelix idahoensis. The sequence goes on along the minus strand of JAMPIV010007404.1, from coordinate 31,680 downwards.
TTATAATTTAAAAAACTTTTGAAGCGTCTTTTTGTCTGTCTATCATTTTATATTATTAATAATGTAGCGAAATCTGTGAAACAATCGCTAAATTCAGTAAGATTTTTACTTCTATGATAATAAATAAACCCGCCCGTGTGCGCTTGCCTATCGTCTTCCTCAACGCCAGTAGAGCGCTGAATTGTATGCAGTAGAAATGCTTAGACAATGATCCCGCTGCCAAATATTATACGCTTTCCTAGTTTCGTCCTTGAGACTAACAATTAACTTGTGCCAGAACTGCGATACCAAACTGCCGTTCTGAATTAACGTACGATTTTAACTTTAACGCCACCAATAGTAGTAATTCGGACATTTTCCAGCAGTGTAGAAAGAAACTGCAGTAAGAATTAACGCAAAATATTACCACCGCCTTGCAAAACCCCTCTTCGCTCTCTGTATATATCCACGCTGTTAGACGCGACACAGCCCAAAACACACATACAGTCGTATTCGGGCTAAAAATTAACTATAAGGTAACATGCGGCCAACGCGTTGTCGAAATTTTGTGACGTACTACAAAAGCGCTGTTTCGTTCTGAATGAGAACGACAGTTAAGAAAAAAGAAAAAAATTACGATTTAACGTGGAGATTTTTGAAAATACAGTACGGATAGGGGCAGAAAAGGAGTATAGGACTAGTGTCACGAGTTCGTGTTTACAGATTTGAATTGGCAAGATAGAAAAATATGTTATTTGAGGAAATGAAGAATAAAAACGATACTAGTGAATATAATAAATAAAAGAATAAAAATATATAACCACTGTGTGACAGACAGCAACAGGATCACTAATTACTTGTCAGAATTATAAACTTTTAGGATATAACTGAGATATTGACGAAGACAGATGGACGAACAGACTTGAATCTTTCTCAGTTTGTCCTGTAGGGGGGATAGAGGGGAAGTTAGTCCTAGATTTGAAATTTGAGTTCAGTTTGAATAAAAAGACGCTAGAAGCCAAACAGTCCCTGATTGGCTGGAGACTAATATACTAACGGAGGGATAAAACTAATTTGTAGTTAGTGTTCGGGGCCACTTGTAAAAGAAATTTTCTACACTAAAGTTATTCTACAAGCAAGATAATAGTACTGTCTTGACTTTGCTGATCTGCACCAGCAAGCGATCTGGATTTGACCATGTTTATCGCAAATCAAACTTATTAGTGTTAATATTTCTCTGATGCGGGTTTCATCTATGACTCAAAGTGAGCCCAGGTCAACCAATACCTGTCTATATTTCTGCATCTAAGAATTGAGGCAGTATCGACTGTGTGCCTCCGTGTTATATTGCAAGAGCAGAATCCTTACTTGGCAGTGGAGGCTGGTGATCTAACCAAAATTCATCCTGCATACCAGGCACCACTCAGTTAAGAAATTGTCTCCGGGCACTTGATATACCAAACTCAACTACTCTCAGTTCCCAAATGTGTATAAAATCATTCAGATTGTGATGAAGACAAACGTTCTTGTAATCAATACCCATTCATGGGAGCAAGAGTAAATTGACACTGTTCCAGATTGACACATTTAATTAAGGTTGTGAATAATAATATACTCAGTTATAAATTGAATTAATTTTATGTAAATACTTTGAATTATTATTTTGAGTTCAATATTCCGGTATACACAAAATTGTGATACTGGAACTAATAAATTGTAAAAAGATTTCACATTTTAAACATAACTCTGGGTGTTGTTAATTACCTTTCATAGAGTGATATCTTAGGGTGGTAGCAGAAAGGTTCTCTGAGAACACACCCTTATTATCTATTAGACTCAGAGGCCTTCACAGCTTGACCTCACTCAGTTACACTATAACAATAACACCAACATTCATAACATCTAAACCCACCACAATTTTATGCATACACCTTCAGGGTGAAAATGGGAACAAAACTTAATTAAGACACAGAGTGTTTTTCAATTCGGTAGTTAATAAGTTAAACAAGGTACATGTATAATGATTTTAGAAACAGTTTACTTATATTCTACAAGCATGAGCCCCGCTTTCAATGATATTAATCTTTCTAAATTAGTATAAATACTTGTTATCGTTCCAGTTACTCTTCCTGTTTCCATCCTCTCTCAAGTCAGATAGCTTCTTTTGATGCTTGTCAGTGGCAATGTGCCTGCGATAGTCTGCCATGTTGGAACAAATTACACTACACAATACACACTCATGCAGAGAGTTCCTGAAATAACACATTTGTCAAAAGTGTCAGGATGGTTATTATTCTAAAACTTAGCTGCTGTAATGCTAATAATTAATAAAATATACAACTGAGAGCCAAGAGACTGTTTTGTCTCAGAACTTGTTGTATGCTACGATTCTGCAACAACTGCATCATTACACATTGTCTTGTTCTCCAGGCATCTCTAAATACCATAATAATGTTAACAGTTCATGTCTGTTTATCTTTTTTTTTTCTTCACTCAACATTTTTCTCCAACTGACACCTGAGACACAGAAACAACAACATAGGCTTTTTATTGGACAGACAGGTTTCTAAAAACAGGGACACCCTTTGTTGAAATTTAAAAAAAAAACTGAATTCTTATTGTTATAGTACTTCTTTTGTAGCGCTCATTAAAAGTGCAAGAAATAATAATATAATAACATCATCATTTCCCCTTGCTCTGCCTATGGAGGATGGAGCCACCACTGCAGCTGGTCCTCTTGCTGGAAGCCTGCACCAAGCAGTGACATGCTCTTTACAGTGGTGGTTTCTGTGGTAATGTGTTTTACATGACGAGGTTGACAACCAGAACTCAAATGGGCTAATAATAGCACCAGCAAAAATAAAAGATTCAGTGACCATTATTATAGTAAAGATTATTGTTTAGGAATCGGGATTTGTATGAGTGTCGCTTGTGACTGATTCTTAAGATAGGGTAGAGACCTAAGAATGTGTTGCTACTAAACTTGTCGCAACTTATTCTGACTATATTCATTTTTTAATGCATGGGAAGTAACTCATGGAATTGTAGTCACTTCTTATTTCTAATAGTTGTCTAATCGTGTGACAATAGTCTGATAGTATAGTTGCCGATAGTTGTGTGAACGATTTTGAGTCACGTCCATATATGGAGCGCTCAGGTCATCAGTTCTTAGAAAACAGTTGGCAATCGCAATGTTTCAAGATTCATTTCCTTTTAAGGTTCGAGTCTTTAGTCGAACATCGTAGAACATTCTTCGTTTCGTAAGTTTAGCTGAGTTGTATTCGATTCGCGTGTTCTGCGCATGTCTCTGTTTGTGGCATTGTTTCGAATGATTTCCGCCCAGGTTAGTCTGCGCTGAGATGCTGGTACGGCGAGACGTAGCGATGTGCTAGTCTTCGCTTAGTTTGTTCAGGAAGGAGTCCTCCTCATTGTTGTTCCTTTTTTGAGATGATATATCTCTATGTTATTTCAAATGCCTGGAGGCATATGTGATTTATGTGATTTAATTCCTGATGAACAGGTAACTGAATCCTTTTTGCTGAGTAACTTTATCGCCATCTTGTGATGTTGACTTTTGCTTAGCCTGCCTTATTATAAAGTCTATGATATGACTAGTTTGCTCAGCTCACGATCCACTTATATTGTCACGCATCGATTGATGCCTGTCCTACGGACTATTTGCTTCCTGAACTTTATTGATGGATCTAGGTTTGATACCTTTGCTGTTTAAGGACATTAGAGGACGATAATGTGACGCTCAAAAGACATGCCTGTCTTGTTGAGGTCCAATAGAGGAGACTAGATTTAATCTCCTAGTTGATATCTACTAGCTCTTATGGAAAGGGGAAGTTTACTACCTGACTACATGTACAGCTGATCACGATATCCTAAAAGGCATATGATGTACATTATTACGATGCTGTCTGCTGTGCCTGTTGAATCGACTACTTCGATGATACAATGACTGTTGTACTATACCTGTGATGTTTTTCTGCATAACGATGTCCATGCATCTTGTCATTGTGGCGTACACAATATATATTGCCAAAAACCATCACTGCTGTTTAAAGCTTCATTGACTTTCTACGTTGTATGATCGGATGTGACGTCTATGTATGATACTATAGCTATCTGACTCTATCCTTACATCACACACTTAAACCAGACTAAAGACACCATGTTACTATGCCTCATCATCCCTGGTGTCTGAGGGTGGCACACTACTCTGCAAAGGCCAGTATTATAATACCTTTGGAAAGCAGATAAAATACAACACCCTCAACGTTGTGTGGCAAATGTGACATCATCCACGGAACATTTATACACAACACACATTATGCTACCCAACATTTGGTGGCCATAAGCTGGTTTGATCTGGTACCAGCATACACGGGGTCCCTTACCCACTTCATTCAACAAGAATTCAACATTTTTCAAGACATCTACATTTTTTACAAGACATCCGGTACATACAGAATTATGGCGTTGAGTCATACATTGCCAGTTGAAAACGTGTTGTTGTCCTCCTTGCTGTTGTGTTTTGTGAAGGTCAAGTGCCGGTTGATACAAGTTGTTTTCTCAAGAAGGCCAAGTACCGATTTCAAGCAATTTACGGTTGAATAAGAAGGTCAAGTGCCGTTATTTACACTACCTGTACTGTTTAGAAGCTCAAGTACCATCGTCATGGCAGTTGAAGCAGTCCAGATGTACCATCATCGTTGGATCTTCATTCCTTAGGACGCTGATTGTCATCTGTTTTTTCTGCTGTGGCTGACGTTTGGATACCCATAAGTTAAGTGGCCTGTTTGTTTGTGAACTGTGCCCTTATACTTCTACTGAGTCTTCTGTATTTCTCATTCTTTTGTTTACATGTTATATGTTTATATGTTATTTGTATATTTATATTTATATGTTTATGTTTCTGCGGGTTTTCGGTTGGGCGGTGTCTCCCTTAGATCATACCACGTCATAGAGGTCATCTATCGTGAGCGTTTTCTGTAGGGTGTGCAAATTTCCGATACTGGAATTTGCAAAGCGACTTCTGTTGCTATTTTTTGTTAGTTGTGATGACATGTGTTAGTATTGTTTTCGTTATTTTTCTGCATTCTTTAGTTCTGTTTTGATTTGTTTGTATTTGCTAGCCTACTCTTTTCTATAGTTTAGTTTCATATACCATTTTTGTTTATACACTGTGGTGTCTTGTATTTGTATTATCTTCTCGTAGATATCATCACATTTTTTTGTGATATTTCTTTAATTTTCGCTTTATTTTTTGTTGATTTCTACGAATGTTTTCGTATTGTTGCTAAATCTTTATTATTGTTTACATTGTATTGTTTACATTGTATTGTTTACAGTGTAATGTTTACATTGTTACTGTTTACATTGTGATTGTGTTTACATAGTCATTGGTTACACTTATAGTAGTTAATTCACATTTAATAGTGGGTTATGCTTATGCATTACTACTACACTGATGATTAATAAATGATGAATAGTATTGTGCACTATTGAATGGGAAGTGCACCTATGATCAAGAGTTGATTGATGATATTTCAAAAAGGTCTATACACAAGTTCTTTGATATAAGACTTGTTTCCCACAGAGATTGGGATGATAATATAGTGTTGTGAGTAAACAAGTGCTTCATTTAAGACTTGTTATAATTAAATTTGAAATAAGATAATTAATTATTTCAGGTTGTGGACTCATATTATTACTCATCATGTCTACATTTGAGCACTTTATTGAGCAGGGTAAATTGCTTGGGAAGACTGGTGATAAGTTAGAAGAATTTGCAACTACTCAATATGATAAAGCAATGGAAGCTGAACAAAAGAAACTGCAGATGCAGGTGGATGAAAAAAGATTCCAAATGGAAATGGAAAAACAAAAAAAGAGAAGCAGAAGCAAAAGCTGAGGACTACAGATTGAAAAATAAAAGACTTGAAAAAGAGGCTGAAAATTAAAAGACTTGAAAAAGAGGCTGAAAATAAAAGACTTGAAAAGAGGCTGAAAGAAAAGAGGCTGAAAATAAAAGATTAGAAAAACGAGCTGAAGCTGAAGCTGAAGAAAGGAAGTTACAAAGAGAGTCTGATGAGAGAAAAGCAAAAATGGAGCATGAAGAAAAAACTCTTAGCTTTGGAAGTTGAGAAATTAAAGGTGATGAACATGGGTAATGCTAATGATGCAAATAAGGTCTCAGATAAGACTAATGCAAGCACATTCAAGCTTAATCTACCACCATTCAATGCTTCCATCGACGATATAACATTCTATCTGGACAGATTTGAAACTTCATGTAAAGTACATAACATAGATAAATCATTGCAGGTTTATCATTTGTCCAAAATACTTAGAGGTGATGCTTTGAGTATGTTAAGCATGGTAGATGAGCCTGACAAGAACAACTATGAGGTTGTCAGGGCTATGTTGTTAAAAAAATACCAACTTGACGAAGACGGCTATCGTCTTCAATTTAAAAATATGTTGCCAGAAACTGGTGTGCAATTCTCTGAATTCATTTCAAAGATACGTCTTACTTTTTTACGTTGGGTGGAGCTGTCTAAGACAGAAAAAACTTATGAAGGACTTATGGACTTAATACTTAGAGACAAAGTCATGTCTTCTGTCAATGAGTCTTTCCTTGCTTTCCTTCATGAACGTAAACCTAAAACAATAAAAGAAATGGAAGATTTCTGTAGCCAGTATATAACTGCGCATCCTCACGTAACCATTGGTAACTCTAAAGTAAAAGAAGGTCTGCCAGTTGCTTCGGCAGCACCTTATGGTCAAAACTCTAGTCATATAGATTCCAACAAAATTTTGATAGGAAAAGTAACCGTAGTTACGGTCAAAATTATGGAAATCAATTTCAGGGTGATTCTTCTTCGAAGAATTGGAGACGAGCTGACAGTCCTCGTTACTTCCAACCTAATAATTTTAGGCATTTCAGAAGAGGATATGGTAACAGAGGCTTTTCCTCGCGTAAACCTCAAAACCAAACAAATAGATGTTCACATCAATGTGGACATGATAATAATCATGGAAACTGTAGTTCGAAACATGATAACAGTTATAATAGAGACAATAATAACTACAGAGACAATAACAACAGTGATAACTTCAGAGGTAATAGTAGTCGCGGTAGATCTCAATACAAAAAAAAAAGAGATATCAGCAGGCTAACTCGGTTCAACAAGAATCTCAGGGAGCCTGTAATCAGGTTTCTGATAATAAAAACTCTGACGCTGTCACTTGTTCTTCTTTTGACTTTGGGAGAGCAAACAAGTGCCCCCAATGCAGTACTTTGTTCGAACCAACTACAATATCGACTTTGAGTTGTGGTCACCCTCTCCCCGCTCTTCCTGCTTCGGTTGCACATGACGGGAGAGGTTCTCTAATCCTACATAAGGGTCTTGTTAATAATACTCCGGTCTCACTACTTTTCGATTCCGGATGCACCACTATTGGTGTTAGACAATCGCTTGTAGATCCATCCTGTGCGACAGGAAGGGTTATCAAATGTGTCACATTTGGCGGCACTCTAGAGAAATATCCTACTGCTGTAATTCACATTGCCACTCCTTTCTTTACGGGAGATGTGCATGCCTGTCTCTTACCTAATCCAATTGCGGACCTTATTATTGGTCGTATCCACGGAGTTAGGGAATGTACCCCACAGCAGATTGCTGCTTGGGAAGATGATAATATGCAAGCTACCAATGCAGTGGTTACAAGAGCACAAGCTCTACAAACACCACAAACTTCGTTGAATAATGATAATGAAGTTCATAGCCAAGATAGTACCTTGGTTATTTCTCGTGACTCGTTCATAAAATTACAAGAAGAAGATCCTACGCTAAAGAAATTCTTCATTCTTGCGAAGAAAGGTGATCCAAATAAGGATACACAAAGAAAATCTTGGATAGAAATGAAAAACGGCGTACTTGTACGTATGGTACAAGACTCGGCTACGTCAGCACATTCGCAAATTCTTGTTCCCAAGAGTATGAGAGTGCAAATATTGCAACATGCTCATGACTCGCAATGTGCTGGACACATGGGATTTTCCCGTACAAAGTCGAGAGTCCTTGCGGCTTTCTTTTGGCCCTTTGTTAACAAGGACATTCGTATATACTGCCGATCATGTCAGGTATGTCAGGAGGTCAAATCTAGAGGACCACGACATGCTGCGCCTATCCAGGCTGCTGACATCCCTATTCGGCCATTTCAGAAAATGGCCATAGATATTATTGGCCCTTTTAAGATAAAGTCGGCCAGAGGACATCAGTTTATCCTTACATGTGTCGATATGTGCACACGTTGGCCAGAGGCTATCCCTCTAAAGAGCATATCTACTACAGATATCGCAGATGCTCTTTGGCTGATATTTTCTCGCTTGGGGTTCCCCAGAGAAATACTGTCAGACCATGGCACTCAACTCATATCTGATACTATGTCTCAAGTAATGTCTACCTTACACATTAAAAGATCTCTCAGTAGCATCTATCATCCTATGTCTAATGGGTTAGTTGAGCGTCTGAATAGAACGCTCAAGACTTTACTTGGTAAGATAACTGAAGATCATCCTCAAGATTGGGACAGGGTTTTACCCGCGGCTCTCTTTGCCTATAGAGAGGTCCCAAACGAGCACACAGGATTTTCTCCCTTTGAACTTGTCTTTGGCGCGCGTCCGCGCGGCCCTATGTCTTTATTACACGATCTCATCACTGCCGATGATATTAGTGATGACACTCAATCTTCATATGAGTATGTCATTGCTCTTAGGCAAAAGATCATTGAGGCATGCAAACTAGCGACTGCTTCGTCAGAAATTGCTAAAGAAAAAGCAAGGCAGTTTGCTAACAAGAACAGATGTCTACGACAACTTTGTCCAGGTGACAAAGCATTCGTCCTACTCCCCAGTAGGGAAAATAGACTTCTGATTGCATGGAAAGGTCCATATGCAATAGTCTCACGAATTTCCGATGTTGACTATGTGGTCGATATAGATGGAAAGCATAAGACTTTCCATATCAACATGCTGACGGAATTTCATGAGCGTCCAGACTATTTGCTGCCTATTTTCCAGGCAACGGACGATTCTTCTGTACCTCATGGTCATTACTCATCCCTGTCTGTCATACAGGATGAGGAATCTGTTTTTTCTGATGTCGATCTTCCTCTTCCAGTGGTTCCACTACATTCTATGGAATCTTGGAAAGATGTCTCCATTTCTCCTAATCTTTCTGTTGATGAACATCGTCAAGTCTCGTCGATGTTACAGACATTTAAGGATGTTCTAACCGACATCCCTGGTCACACGCAGGTCATAGAACATGACATAATTCTTACCGACAATAATCCTATTAGGGTTAGGCCGTATCCTATCCCTATACACTTTCAGTCACAAGTGGAAAAGGAATTGGATGAAATGATCCAATTAAACATAATTGAACCATCGACTTCTCCATATTCTTCTTCCATGGTTATTGTTCGGAAGAAAGATAAGAACATACGAATTTGCGTTGATTATCGCAAATTAAATCAAGTCACAAAGTTCGATGCTGAACCTATGCCTTTACTAGAAGATCTACTTATTAGACTTTCTAATTCTAGATTCTTCACTAAACTTGACTTGTCAAAAGGTTATTGGCAAGTGCCTTTAGCAGATCATGCCAAACCTCTGACTGCTTTCTCTACACCTAGGGGTTTATTTCAATGGAATGTAATGCCCTTCGGTCTTATGAACGCCCCTGCTACTTTCGTTCGCATGATGCGTCGAATTCTTTCTCATCGTTCAGATGTCATCGCATACTTAGATGATATCTGTCTCTTCAGTGATTCTTGGGAAGATCACTATCTGGGTTTATATGACCTACTGTCTACTCTACGTGAGTATAATCTGACAGCAAAACCTTCTAAAGCTTATATTGGTTTTGGTGAAATTTCTTTCTTGGGTCATCGTGTTGGTCATGGTCTCTTGAAGACAGAAGACCACAATACTTCGAAAATATTGAACATCTCTGTACCTAAGACGAAGAAACAAGTCCGGAGTCTCTTGGGGTTAATTCAATTCTATGGGAGATTTATTCCGAATCTATCTTCGATAATGGCACCTCTGTCAACGTTGTTGAAGAAAGGGTCGCCTAATCTGATTCGTTGGTCTCAGGAATGTCAATCTTCCTTAGACCAGATTAAAAGTATATTTTCTTCTCCTCCCATCCTAAGATTACCTACTCTTGATAGAACTTTTGTTCTTCGAAGTGATGCTTCATCCACTGGGATCGGAGCAGCACTTATGCAGGAATATGCTGAAACTCTGCATCCTGTCATGTACATTTCTAGAAAACTAAATGCGGCAGAGAGGAACTACTCGGTTTTAGACCGTGAATTGTTGGCTATGGTTTGGTCTATTCTCAAACTACAAAGATTCCTCCTGGGCGCACATTTCATTCTAGAAACTGATCAGAAAGCTCTTACAGCTATTCAGACTAAGAACTTGAAGAGTTCGAGATCCACTCGATATGCTATTGCTCTTCAACCTTTTCACTTCACGGTACGAGCTATCCGTGGGTCGGATAATGTGATGGCTGACATTCTGTCTAGATGCCCACATGATTCCAACTAATACTTCTGTTCTATTTCTAGATATACGACAGAGCCATAACACACCTATATTACTACAATACATTAGCACATCTGTCCTCACTTTAGGTGAACACATACTATTGTGCTTTGTTATCATCTTCTTCTGTTCCCATCTTTAATATAAGAAGAAGACTGAGTAGTTAATATAAGGGCCGAAAGTTCACTCGGCCACAATTATTAATAATAATGTATTGTATAGTATGAAACATAATGGCTATTAAATAGAATTATATTGGTTGTTTTTTTCTCAGCATGTTATTGTTGATCGGAGAAGCTACCTTTCTGTTGTCAAACATGGAGAGTTCCACATTGTACACTTTCCTTGGAACGACAGGAGATGTGTCCTGGATCGTCATTTATGTTTAATTTCATTATGTAATGGTAATATTAAACATTTAGATAATGTAATATTTAACATTCAATATCAGATGTGTACATCCATTCTAAGCGGTATTAGATTATGACACTGCTATTTGATTATAATGATATGAACTTGCATATTTATATTGTATTTTCATGCAAGCGTAGTGTGTGTTGGTGGCACCTCCCCGATATATATTTTTTGAATCAGATTTTTTATCTGTTGAGAAATATTCTCACCAGACACTTTATGTGTCAATTTAGCCTCATATTAGGCAGTGCAATTAGTTATCCCCGCATAATTCGTGCGTTGTTAAACCGCTTTTGGTTTTACTCTTGGATATTTAAAAAAAAAAATGTTTCACATTTTTTTTAAATCGGGAGGTGGCGGTAATGTTGCGCTAAACTTGTCGCAACTTATTCTGACTATATATTCTGACTATATTGAATTTGTTAATGCATGGGAAGTAACTCATGGAATTGTAGTCACTTCTTATTTCTACTAGTTGTCTAATCGTGTGACAATAGTCTGATAGTATAGTTGCCGATAGTTTGTGTGAACGATTTTGAGTCACGTCAATATATGGAGCGCTCAGGTCGTCAGTTCTTAGAAAACAGTTGGCAATCGCAATGTTTCAAGATTCATTTCCTTTTAAGGTTCGAGTCTTTAGTCGAACATCGTAGAACATTCTTCGTTTCGTAAGTTTAGCTGAGTTGTATTCGATTCGCGTGTTCTGCGCATGTCTCTGTTTGTGGCATTGTGTAAAATGATTTCCGCCCAGGTCAGTCTGAGCTGAGATGCTGGTAAGGCGAGACGTAGCGATGTGCTAGTCTTCGCTTATTTTATTCAGGAAGGAGTCCTCATCATTGTTGTTCCTTTTTTGAGATGATATATCTCTATGTAATTTCAAATGCCTGGAGGCATAAGTGATTTATGTGATTTAATTCCTGATGAACAGGTAACTGAATCCTTTTTTTTGCTGAGTAACTTTATCGCCATCTTGTGATGTTGACTTTTGCTTAGCCTGCCTTATTATAAAGTCTATGATATGACTAGTTTGCTCAGCTCACGATCCACTTATATTGTCACGCATCGATTGATGCCTGTCCTACGGACTATTTGCTTCCTGAACTTTATTGATGGATCTAAGTTTGATACCTTTGCTGTTTAAGGAACATAGAGGACGATAATGTGACGCTCAAAAGACATGCCTGTCTTGTTGAGGTCAAATATAGGAGACTAGATTTAATCTCCTAGTTGATATCTACTAGCTCTTATGGAAAGGGGAAGTTTACTACCTGACTACATGTACAGCTGATTACGATATCCTAAAAGGCATATGATGTACATTATTATGATGCTGTCTGCTGTGCCTGTTGAATCGACTACTTCGATGATACAATGACTGTTGTACTATACCTGTGATGTTTTTCTGCATAACGATGTCCATGCATCTTGTCATTGTGGCGTACACAATATATATTGCCAAAAACCATCACTGCTGTTTAAAGCTTTATTGACTTTCTACGTTGTATGATCGGATGTGACGTCTATGTATGATACTATAGCTATCTGACTCTATCCTTACATCACACACTTAAACCAGACTAAAGACACCATGTTACTACGCCTCATCATCCCTGGTGTCTGAGGGTGGCACACTACTCTGCAAAGGCCAGTATTATAATACCTTTGAAAAGCAGATGAAATACAACACCCTCAACGTTGTGTGGCAAATGTGACATCATCCACGGAACATTTATACACAACACACATTATGCTACGCAACAAATGTGAACCGTTATATATGTGTGTAGACTTTGGACGATGAAGCTAACCTTCATGACATAAGCGCAGAGACAAAACATATAAAAATAAATAATTAAGTTATGAATAATGCTGCGATTACAAGCCAAACCAAAGAGCAAAATGTGTAAGTAGAGTGAAGGCAATAGGCAATTAAAAAAAAAAAATTATGGGTTCCAGAGATAAGTTTCAAAAGAACTTAAATAACTTCAGAAACTAAAAATATGTGCTAATAAAAAATCTTTAAAGTAACTTACTCTTCTCTGTCTTCCAGCTTGGTATGATGCATTACGGACAAGCAGTGGTCCAGAAGCTCCTAAAATTGTTATACAAGTTTAGACAATTAAGACTATTATAAATGATGGGGTGGATGAAAACAAGTAGTGTATGTCCAGCTAGGACAAATGACAAAGAAATGGTCTAATGCATCAACAGTGTGTCCATAAAGTCATTATGCAACTTTGGATATATACATGATAGAAGCACACTGTACACAACATTTAAAAACAATTTATATAATTATAACAGAACTACTGCTCTAACAGGATGTTATAAAAGGCGACTATAGAGAGGTCAATCATGTGGCTGCAAATCTCACCATGTGAAAAAAATATACAGAAACCACTGCACAGGAGCATGTGCTTTGATACAGACTACTAGCTACGTGCCAATTGCAGTAGTAGTTCCATTTTCCATAAGCAGCGGAAAAGGAAATGAAAATCTTTTACAGATGACTCGAAATCCTTCTTTGATGCACCTTTCAACTTCAGCTTTGGCACAATGTCTCTTCTTCTTATGCTTCTTCCTCTCCTTACCATTCTCTGCAAAATCATGCCACTGCCTGAAAGGTTACTAGCTTTTTAGACTTATGTCCACAAATAGATAAGAAAAAATCTTCAGAAAAGAATATAAAAGAGCAGGAATGGTCACCACCAGTGTTGCCTACTCAGTTAACTCTCTAGCTAGACCTGGTGACTTTCTGACTCATTTAGCTATCTATCAGCAACAAATCTAGCTATTTATAAAGTCACTTCTGATGAGATATGGCAGCTTTAAAAACAAAAAAATAAAATAAAACAAATAAAAAGCCATTATTATTATCACCATCCAGAATCATCGCGGGAGCTACAGAGATCGTGCTCTGTCGTCGATACTTGCAGCAAATGAAGTGAGGAAATACAAATGCAGAAGGAGAGGTAGGGGAGAGAAGAGGAGAGAGAGAAAAAGAAGGGCAGGAAAGAGAAGGTTCAGAAAGAAAGCAGATCGCATCTCGATGAAATATGTATGTGTATAGGGTACTGAAATTTTCGAACTGTGCCAATCAATGTGCAGACATTATACAAACAATCATCTACAATTTCGAAGTCCTCATGATCCAGGAGATGAATTTAAAAGCCAATAGTGTTATCAATTGCCCAGGCTACAGATGTTACTCCAATCCATGTGGGCCTGGTAGACGAGGGCAAGCTATATATGTAAAACATGAGCTCCCTCATATGTGGCTGAATACAAGTTTCCAAACTAGTGAGGATGCGGAATTGCAGGGGATTGCTGTGAATATAGGCGGCTGTGATGCCGCACTGTAATTCTGTCCTTCAACCGGCCCGATTCTGTCGTCTATTTTGTATTTCCGGGCCGATCCTGTTCTTTTATTTTGAATTTTCACCATTTTATTTCTTCTCATTTGAATATATATCGTGTTTGGTATTTTTGAGGAGATAAATTAAATGGGTTCGTTTATGATGGTAGGTTTATTTTACACTCGACCAGTTTTACTTTCTTCTGATTTTCCGTTGTTTACGGAAATCGCTATTTTCGGGCACGCCTGTAATGACGCGTCAGAAACGCACGTGGACGTGATGTCATTTTTGGACACGCGGTCGCGTTGTTTTCAAATCTGATTGGCATAGCTCATAGTTATGTTTATTTTTCTGAGCATTTCCATTGTTCCGAGGGAAAGCTAGGGTATGCGTAGGAAGGGAATCCGCGGGGGCGGTTCGCTTGTATATATTGAGATAGAAAATTGCTTAACAAAAGATAGTAAAACGAACGACCAATCAGACGAAGAAGTCATCGAGGAAACGCTGGAAAAGCTACTCCCAACAATTATAGAAAAAGCGCTATCAAAGATACAAGAGCAAAGGAAGACACAAGAAACAGAAACAAGGAGGGCAAAAACACACAAAACCATACAGGACAGATAGGGAGGCAGAATACGAAACACAATAAAGAACATGCCACGGCAACACAAACAGAGAAACAACGAAGAGGACGCCAGCTAGCACCAGTCCTTTTCAGGACTATCAACCGACCACCATCGAAGCGCGTAGCACACAATATACCCAAATTATAACCAATTTCCAGGTTGAACAGGGTATAAAAACACTATAGTCGACTCAAACTGAAGAAGAAGAACATTCAGATCATTTTTGAACATTTTCAGCATTTTCATAGAGCAGACAACAACCGCACTATAACCAGCGTCCTTTTCAGGACGTACACAGCGATCGCAATAGTCAAAATGAGCCGAAATAAACCACGCGCTAAAAAGAGGAAGGTTTATACCAGCCCACCAGCGCAGAACAGCCAGGGAAATAACACAAACAACAAAGACAGACAGCCAGAAAGCAAAACTGCCCCAAGTACTCGTGCCGGGACCCAAATTTCTCCAAC
Organism: Oreohelix idahoensis; assembly: GCA_024509875.1. Taxonomy (NCBI): domain Eukaryota; kingdom Metazoa; phylum Mollusca; class Gastropoda; order Stylommatophora; family Oreohelicidae; genus Oreohelix; species Oreohelix idahoensis. The sequence continues at coordinate 16,208 of JAMPIV010007404.1, read as the reverse complement.
TCTTGACACGATGACGGAGCTAGCTGCGACGTGTATCGACACGGCTGAAAGCCGGAGTGGCCAGACTCCTTGCGAGGAAGAGGAGAAAACAGATGCAAGCAGTTCTGACCGTGATGATGAAGACCCAGAATATGACTACATGATGAGCGCGCTAGAGCAGATAGAACAGATGTCAGAAGAAGAAGACCAGATGAAAGCGTTAGAACCGATAAAACAGATGCTGGAAAGAAGAGAAAAAAAGAAGACAGGAGCCTAAAACCCAGGGGCCACCACCACAAGTACCCGAATCGTCAGCAGAAACCCTGTCAACCACAGAGAGGCTGCACCAGACACCAATGACACCACCACACGATGCCGATTTGACAGCTGTGGCTGCCCCAGGGAAGCTGCTCCAAACTCAAAAGACGATAAAAACACCACTAAAGCAAGACGTCATAGTAGAGGCTCCAGTGTGTAGTAATCAGACAACTACAGAAAGTGATCAGGAGTCAACAAAACAGAACGTGAGACCGTCCTACACACCACAGCGATTTATTCGTTGTTTGGGTAATAATAGATTGTTCTTGCTTCAGAATATCTATGGCCTGAATTTATGTGTATTGTTTGTCTGAGTAGGACAAGTCTGTCTTATATCTGTATATCTTTACATATCTAAGTCGAACTATATGTTCTGTTGTCTCTAGAGAGGTCAAAGGCTATTCGGCGGATGTGTCGCTTGAGTGGTGTGATTTGGCTTCGTCCTGATAGGGACTGTGTGTGTTTTGCTATGTCGGCTTGATGCCTTGAAAAAGTGATCTCAGTGGTTTTGGGGAAAGTGATAGTCGTCTAGACCTATCGTGTATGCTTTACCCCAGTGTTTATTCATCTTGCCAAGGAATGGCAGTTTCATATTCCCTCTACCAAGGTAATCAAAGATACTCTTATGAACTCTCGATCGAAGCCACCATTGTCGATAATTACGATTTGAATGTTTAAGAGAATATATTTTACTCGATGAAAAACGACTTCGATTCCTAGCAGCACTATATTCTGTAGAATGCAGTCTATTGTTCATGACCAAATCTACAGAGCAACGAAATGTTGTATGAATGACTAACTTTAGAACAGATTCATTATCTGTATTCAAACGTGAGTGACAGTTCACGAGTGGAGCCATCTTGGAACCAAAACATGTAGGACTTTCAAGAAGAGAAAAGGGATGCCCGTATTATCGCTTGATCAGTCCAGAGATCACTGCTACACATGAGAACCCATTGTTAGCGGTTCAATATTATTATATGGAAAAATATGTGCTGAACATTATGTTGAAGAATCGTTGCTAAACGAGATTAGGTTTAGAAGCCATCTGAAATATTGTTTACAAGCTGACGTGCTCAGTCAGTGACGTCAGATGATATATGTATGGGCGATACTGAGTGCTTGGCTATTGACAGTCCATTATACCATTATTCTACATGAGTGCCCATGTAACATTGCAAGACCATTTGTCCACTGTACTATGATGTATTATTATGGCAACCTGTGATTTGTCACTATCTGTGCTGTCGAGTGTGTACGTCCAATTAAACTTTAGAAAAGGTACACAGTCGTTGGTGTCGATGACTTCCGGTCATACATGAGTGTGAGAAGAGAACATTTGTCAACAACACGAACCCTTATCATCATTCGCACATTATACACTCCATCCATGTCTACACAACACTGCGTAGGTCAAGTTGACATTCCATACACTACAGTGGGGCAGGCAACACCATAGGGATCTTGTCAACTGATGATGATAGACGCCTGTCTTCCCGCCTAGGAGTGTTCTGGTGTACTTTATCAACATATATTATATCCAACTAAATATCAACTTTATCAACTGGTGGACCAGCTTTCTGGGTTTGACCTCGCAGAAATTCAGAAGTCAACAGATTACCGATACCAGACCGTTTCCTGTGGCTGATACGACACACTTGCAGTATTGGTTTGCTCTTTGTCAACGCTTCGTCACGTGACCTGTCAAGTGAATGCAGTATGTAGGTCAGCGTTGTTGACATTTTTTTTACATTAGACATTATAGAGTTTCACAGAACAGTTGGATCAATTCTTGTCAGTGTTAACAGAAAGACAGTATTTTGTGAACTAAGAAGTCCTGGTTTCATCGATGGATCTTCTTGTTTGCCATATATGAACTTTAATATTTAAGGCCAGAATGTTTAATTGAATAAAGTGGCAGTTTGTTTGTTTTCATGAAAAATAACTTTGCCATTACTGTAAGACTGAGCCTATTTTGCAACACATACTATCATACACATAATTTATATATATTTATGTTTACATGTTATTTGTATAGTATGTTAGTTTCTATGTCAGCGGGTTGTGTTTAAGGTTGGGCGGCGTCCTCACAACAGAGTATCCCACGTCATAGAGGGTCCGTTGTGGGCGTTTTCTATAGGTGCAATTTTCTTGATTGAAAATTTGCTGCGACAACTGTTGCTTTTGTGTTAGCTGTGAAGTCTGTAATTATTGTTATTTTTGTAATATTTCTTTGTTCTTTAGTTTTGTTTTGATTTGTTTGTAATTTGTTGGTCTAACCTTTTCTATCTTTCAGTTCTATTCATAATTTATATTCATATATTGTGACGTCATTTGTGTTGTTATTCTTTGCAGATTCAGTGATTATCTTCATTGATTTCCCTATTTGATTTATTTTGATTTCTGCAAACGTTCTTGTATTGTCAGTCCTATTTGTACTTTATGTATTCTGTTGGTTGACATATGTTTTATATGGGTATATTTCATAAGACACAATTGCCTGTGCACTGCACTTGGATTATGGTATAGACCAGTACCTGATTATTATTACTATTATACAAGACCTTATTAAAGGCTTGTGACCCACAGATATTGGGATAGTATACTGATTAATCAGGTCATTGAGAACTTGGGGTATTATTATTGATTCAGGTGATTAGTATTATTGTTAGGCATCATGTCTACTTTAGATTATTTCATTACACAAGGGAAAGCTCTTGATAAGACTGGTCAACAATTAGAACAATGGGCAGTTGCTCAATATGACAAAGCATTAGCTGCAGAAGAGAAAAGATTAGCTGCAGAAGAGAAAAGATTAGCTGCAGAAGAAAGAAAAGCTATGGCGGAAGAGAAAAGATTAGAAAAAGAAGCTGAGGCTGCTGCTGAACAAAAGAAATTGCAGATGCAGGTAGAGGAAAGGAGATTTGAAGCTGAACAAAAAAAATTGGAAAGAGAAGCTGCGGCTGAACAAAAAAGATTAGACAGTGAAGCGAACAAAAAAGATTAGACAGGGAAGCTGAACAAAAAAGATTAGACAGGGAAGCTGCGGCTGAACAAAAAAGATTAGACAGTGAAGCTGAACAAAAAAAATTGGAAAGAGAAGCTGCGGCTGAACAAAAAAGATTAGACAGGGAGGCTGAACAAAAAAGATTAGATGCTGAAGAGAAAAAAGCAATAAGAGAACATGAATTTGAGTTGGAGAAATTGAGATTGACAAGTATGAGTAATGTTAATCAGGCATCTAGTGGTAATGGTAAACCTTCTACTTACAAGGTTAAGGTTCCACCGTTCAATCAGTCCAGTGACGATATTACATTCTGGCTGGATAGATTTGAACGTTCTTGTCGTACACATAATGTGGATAAATCACAATACGCTAATCAATTATCAGAAAACTTGAAAGGTGAATCTTTGACTAGATTATGCCTTGTAGGAGAAGCAGATAAGGATAATTATGATGTCATTAGGGCGGCTTTATAAAAAAATATCAGTTAAGTGAGGAAGGCTATCGCCTTTTATTTAAGACGATGGTACCTGAGACGGGGGTAGAATTCTCAGAATTCACTGCAAAGGCACGTCTCACAGTTGATCGTTGGATTGAGCTTTCCAAAACAGAAAAAAACGTATGAAGGACTTATGGATTTGTTGCTCAGAGATAAGATTATGTCATGTGTGAACAAACCTTTCCTTGAATTTATACATGAGCGTAAACCTAAATCTCTAAAAGAAATGGAAGAATATTGTTCCCAATATGTCACTGCACACCCCGACGTGACTTTTGGCAACACTAAGATTAAGGAGAGTATGCCAGTTGCTTCAGCAACACCATACAATCCCAATTATTCACACAGATTTCAGGGACCTCAAAACAGATTTGATAAAAAAGGTAACCATAATAGTTATCAAAACCAAGGTAACCAATCATTTCAGGGTTCTTCTTCAAAGAACTGGAGACGACCTGATAGCTCTCGACACAGGGGTGGTCATAATTATAGGAATTTCCGTAGAGGAAGTAATTATAGAAACTATCAGGGTTATCCGTCTTGGAGTCAACAAGATCATAATTACAGAGATACTCATTATAATGAATATGATAATGGTAACCAAGGGTACTATGACTCAAACCCAAATAGGGGTTACAATAGAGGTAACAATAACTACAGAGGTGATAATAACCGAGGTAGATCTCAATACAAAAGACATAAACCACATTTTCAGGCAAACTCTGCACAACAAGAGTCCCATGAAGCCTATAAACAGAGTAAAGATAATAATGATGCTAGTAATATGGCATGTGCCGCTTTTGATTTTGGGAGAGCATCTCAGTGCCCCCAATGCAAAACGTTATTTGAGCCAACCACAGTGACTACTTTAAGCTGTGGCCATCCTCTTCCTGCTCTTCCAGCATCAGTCGCGCATGATGGAAGAGGGTCTCTTGTCTTACATAAGGGTTTAGTGAATAACAATCCAGTCTCTGTGCTATTTGATTCTGGATGCACCACAATTGGTGTTAGGCAGTCACTCGTAGATCCTTCCCGTGCCACTGGACAAGTAGTCAAATGTGTAACATTTGGCGGCACATTAGAGAAATACTCTACCGCTATCATTAGGATTGCTACTCCTTTCTTTACAGGAGATGTACACGCATGTCTTCTTCCGAATCCGATCGCTGACCTCATCATCGGTCGCATTCATGGAGTCAAGGAATGCACTCCGCAACAAATTTCCACTTGTGGGAAAGGCAAAACATGCAGATTGCTAACGCTGTAGTCACTAGAGCTCAGGCTCTTAATGTGCCTCAAACTTCATCTACTGAAGATAATGAAGTGCATAACCAAGATAATCCCTTGGTAATTTCTCGTGACTCGTTTATAAAACAGCAAGAAGATGATCCCACTCTGAAGAAATTCTTCATTCTTGCAACTAAGGTGATCCGAATAAGGACACAAGTCGTAAATCGTGGATTACAAAGAAGAATGGCGTACTTGTACGTATGGTTCAAGACTCCATTACGTCAAGTCATTCTCAAATCCTGGTTCCCAAGAATTTGAGAGTTAAAATTTTGCAGCACGCTCACGACTCTCAGTGTGCTGGACACATGGGTTTTTCCCGTACTAAGTCAAGAGTCCTTGCGGCTTTCTTTTGGCCATTGGTAAACAAGGACATACGGATTTATTGTCGATCTTGTAAAGTATGTCAGGAAGTTAAATCCAAAGGTCCACGGCATGCTGCACCCATTCAGGCGGCGGACATTCCTATTCGGCCGTTTCAAAAAAATGGCCATAGACATTATTGGTCCATTTAAGATCAAGTCTGCCAGAGGACATCAGTTTATCTTGACGTGTGTTGATATGTGCACACGTTGGCCAGAGGCTATTCCTCTGAAGAGCATTACTACTGCTGATATTGCAGATGCTCTTTGGCTTATATTTTCTCGTCTGGGGTTCCCCGGAGAGATATTGTCAGACCATGGCACCCAACTAATATCAGATACCATGTCTCAAGTAATGTCTACCCTGCAGATAGATAGATCTTTAAGTAGTATCTACCATCCAATGTCTAATGGTATGGTCGAACGCCTTAATAGAACACTTAAAAACTTACTGGGGAAGATAACTGAGGATCATCCTCAAGACTGGGACAGAGTTTTACCTGCGGCCCTCTTCGCTTACAGAGAGGTACCCAATGAACATACGGGATTTTCTCCCTTTGAACTCGTCTTTGGCGCGCGTCCGCGTGGCCCTATGTCGTTGCTTCACGATCTCATAACATCTGACAATATTGACGATGACACAAAGTCATCCTACGAATATGTCATCGCGTTGAGACAAAAGATTATCGAAGCATGCAAATTAGCAACTTCTTCTTCTGAATTTGCGAAACAGAAGGCAAGGCAATTTGCCAATAAGAAGAGATGCTTACGACAACTTTGTCCTGGTGACAAAGCATTTGTATTACTACCTTGTAGGGAAAACAGATTACTTATTTCTTGGAAAGGTCCGTACGATATAATATCGAAAATTTCCGATGTCGACTATATTGTCGATATTGATGGGAAGCATAAAACCTTCCACATCAATATGCTTACTGAATTCCATGAACGTCCGGATTATTTGCAACCCATTTTCCAAGCAACGGACAATTCTCCAGTACCACATGGTCATTACTCATCACTGTCCGTGATACAGGATGAGGAAACAAGTTTTTCAGATGTAAATCTTCCTCTTCCAATGATCCCACTTCATTCCAGTGAATCATGGAAGAACGTTACTGTCTCTCCTGATTTGTCTCTAGGAGAACAGCGACAAGTTTCAACTATGTTGCAAACATTTCAGGATGTACTCACTGACATCCCTGGACAAACTAATGTCATTCAACATGACATTGTGCTAACTGACCATACTCCTATTAGGGTTAGACCTTATCCTATACCTATACATTTCCAAGCACAGGTCGAGAAAGAGTTGGATGTGATGATAGATTTGAAAATAATCGAACCATCCACCTCTGCGTATTCTTCGCCGATGGTTATTGTGCGTAAAAAAGACAATAACATACGTCTTTGCGTTGACTATCGAAAATTGAATCAAGTAACGAAGTTCGATGCCGAACCTATGCCTTTACTGGAAGAGCTACTTACTCGACTCTCCAAATCTCATTTTTTCACTAAACTTGATTTGTCTAAGGGATATTGGCAAGTTCCTTTATCTGAACGCGCCAAACCTCTCACGGCTTTTTCAACACCTAGAGGTTTGTTCCAATGGAATTTTATGCCTTTCGGTCTTATGAACGCACCAGCTACGTTCGTACGCATGATGCGCCGAATCCTATCTTATCGGTCAGATGTCATTGCATATCTAGACGACATCTGTCTTTCAGCGATACTTGGGAAGATCACTATTCAGGGTTAGATGAATTGCTGTCTACTTTGCGTGAGCACAACCTGACAGCGAAACCCTCTAAAGCCTATATTGGTTTTAGCGAAATTTCTTTCCTAGGCCACCGAGTTGGTCATGGTTTCCTAAAGACAGAGGACCATAATACTAGTAAGATACTTAACATCTCAATCCCTAAGACTAAAAAACAGGTGAGAAGTCTGTTAGGTCTTATTCAATTTTATGGCAGATTCATTCAGAATCTATCCTCTATCATGGCACCTCTCTCAACACTTCTAAAGAAAGGTTCGCCTAATGTGGTCCACTGGTCTCAGGAATGCCAATGCTCTCTGGATAAGATTAAAACACTGTTTTCAACACCACCTATTTTAGTGCTACCCACTAAAGATAAGACATTCGTTCTTCGTAGTGACGCTTCATCCACTGGGATTGGAGCGGCACTAATGCAAGAGTACTCTGGACTCTGCATCCTGTAATGTATATTTCCAGAAAACTTAATGCGGCAGAAAGGAATTATTCGGTTTTAGACCGTGAGCTATTAGCTATGGTTTGGTCGATCCTCAAACTACAGAGATTCCTTCTAGGCGCACATTTCATAGTAGAAACAGACCAAAAAGCTCTTACTGCTATACAGAGTAAGAATTTGAAGAGCTCGAGGTCTACTCGATATGCAATTGCTCTTCAACCTTTTCATTTCTCTGTGCGAGCTATTCGGGGATCAGATAATGTGATGGCAGACATTCTGTCAAGATGCCCACATGATTCCACATAACTATTAGGGCTTAGACTTCTTGATATGTCTAGTTCTATAGTAGTTCCTTTTCTATATCATGATAGATACACATTTGTAATTTAATAATATAATGATTGTATCACTACATAGCGGTTCATGTATGTTTATTCACCGCTGTGCTTTGATGATTTTTTCTTCATAAATCATAAATTTTAGATATCTAATACGTAGTGATGATATGAATTTTTTAGGCATTGTGTAATTGCCAGAATTGTATTATACTTTGATGACACCTTCCTGGAAAAATATACTTGTAGAGAAATAATTTCTCTCAGTTTATGAGACACATTCTCACCAGTCGCTCCATAAGTCGACTTAGCCTCATATTAGGCGTTATAGGTATTCCTGATATTTTCATCTGCGCATTATTCATGCGTTGTGAGCCTATTGTACGTTGCTCCTAGATGTATTTCAAAAAAAAAAGTTTCCATTTTTTTTTTTCCCGGGAGGTGTGGTAAGACTGTTACGTGCAGTCTTTGATATCTTACAATATTATACATAGGTAATTTTTTTAGTGCTTAAGGGAAAGTCATTATTGAGTTACTTCCCTTGAACTCCGCGGATAAATACATTTTACTGCGATTTATTCGTTGTTTGGGTAATAATAGATTGTTCTTGCTTCAGAATATCTATGGCCTGAATTTATGTGTATTGTTTGTCTGAGTAGGACAAGTCTGTCTTATATCTGTATATCTTTACATATCTAAGTCGAACTATATGTTCTGTTGTCTCTAGAGAGGTCAAAGGCTATTCGGCGGATGTGTCGCTTGAGTGGTGTGATTTGGCTTCGTCCTGATAGGGACTGTGTGTGTTTTTGCTATGTCGGCTTGATGCCTTGAAAAAGTGATCTCAGTGGTTTTGGGGAAAGTGATAGTCGTCTAGACCTATCGTGTATGCTTTACCCCAGTGTTTTATTCATCTTGCCAAGGAATGGCAGTTTCATATTCCCTCTACCAAGGTAATCAAAGATACTCTTATGAACTCTCGATCGAAGCCACCATTGTCGATAATTACGATTTGAATGTTTAAGAGAATATATTTGACTCGATGAAAAACGACTTCGATTCCTAGCAGCACTATATTCTGTAGAATGCAGTCTATTGTTCATGACCAAATCTACAGAGCAACGAAATGTTGTATGAATGACTAACTTTAGAACAGATTCATTATCTGTATTCAAACGTGAGTGACAGTTCACGAGTGGAGCCATCTTGGAACCAAAACATGTAGGACTTTCAAGAAGAGAAAAGGGATGCCCGTATTATCGCTTGATCAGTCCAGAGATCACTGCTACACATGAGAACCCATTGTTAGCGGTTCAATATTATTATATGGAAAAATATGTGCTGAACATTATGTTGAAGAATCGTTGCTAAACGAGATTAGGTTTAGAAGTCATCTGAAATATTGTTTACAAGCTGACGTGCTCAGTCAGTGACGTCAGATGATATATGTATATGGGCGATACTGAGTGCTTGGCTATTGACAGTCCATTATACCATTATTCTACATGAGTGCCCATGTAACATTGCAAGACCATTTGTCCACTGTACTATGATGTATTATGGCAACCTGTGATTTGTCACTATCTGTGCTGTCGAGTGTGTACGTCCAATTAAACTTTAGAAAAGGTACACAGTCGTTGGTGTCGATGACTTCCGGTCATACATGAGTGTGAGAAGAGAACATTTGTCAACAACACGAACCCTTATCATCATTCGCACATTATACACTCCATCCATGTCTACACAACACTGCGTAGGTCAAGTTGACATTCCATACACTACAGTGGGGCAGGCAACACCATAGGGATCTTGTCAACTGATGATGATAGACGCCTGTCTTCCCGCCTAGGAGTGTTCTGGTGTACTTTATCAACATATATTAAGATGACAAAGTGATAAACATCCTCGAAGTGATAACGGGAAGGAGAGGTATCGCCAAAGTAGGGAGGCACGAAAACGGAGTCCTGCTTTCGCTCAACAACACAGAAAAAACTACCTCGCTGATGATCGAACTGGAATCCGGTCCAAAAGAAGTCCAGTTGCCCCACCAAATAAAAGTGGTGGTGGAAAAGTACAAGACAACAAAGAAGTTCGTCATCAGAGGGGTGGATACCAGATGTTCCTAAGCCGAGGTCCACAGACGCCTTCAAACTGAAAACACAGACGTCAAAATCACACGGGTAGAAAGGCTAAAAACATGGGACAAGAAAGACACCAACCTGATGATAGTGACGGTTGAAGGATCGACAAGACCCGAGAGACTGACGCTCGAAACCACAACAAAAAAGACAGAGGCATATATCCCTCCGGTGATGCAGTGTTCTAACTGCCAGAAATATTCACACACCAAGAAAACGTGCAGGAGAAATGCAGTTTGCCGGTATTGTGCGGGTAACCACCCATATCGCGACTGTACCAAAGCGAAGGAGGATAACAATTACAAGGCCATAAATCCAAACCGAACCTGTGCAAACTGCCTCGGAAACCACGGGGCTAGGTACCGAGGCTGCCCGATGTTCCAGGAAACAAAGAACATCTTGAAAGAGGCCGTGTCCAAAAACATACCTTTCAAAGAGGCAAAAAACAGAGTGGCTGCGGATGGTGCAGAAAAACAAAGCATGATCAACAGAAGACAGTTATACAAACTAACCGCTGAAGTCAAAGATATGAAAATGAAACTACAGGTCGCAAACAGAAACAAGCAGGCTCCCGAAGACGACAAAGACAACGGTGATGATGTAATAGAACTACAAAACGTCAGAGAAATGATGAAAGACATGCAAAGCCTTCAGCAGCAGATAGAAGCAGATGTAAAGAGGCTGACAAAACTGACGGAAGAAAACTCAAAAATTCTCAAGAAAATTGAAGCAGAGCGAAGAGCCATCGAGGAAATGACAGCAAACACAATAGCGACCAAAACAAACGAGCAATCAGACGAAGAAGTCATCGAAGAAACACTTGAAAAACTTCTACCAGCAATAATAGAAAAAGCACTATTACAGATACAGGAAAGCAGGAAGACAAGAGAAACAGAAACGAGGAAAGCAAAAACTAACAAAACGACACAAGACAGATAGGAAGGCAGGAAATTAACACACCACAACCGACAAGCAACGAAGAGGAAACCAGTCAACCAGCTAGTGGTCCTTTTCAGGACCAGTCCTTTTCAGGACTAACAGACAACTAGCACCGAAGAACCTAACACACAATATACCCCAATTATAACCAACTTTCAGGTTGAACAGGGTATTACAGCAACATAGTAGACGAAAACAACAACAACAACGGGCAAGTTCTCTATCGTAAGAAATAATTGTCAGCCGTCAGACTTCGTATTATCGTCTCCACTGTGGGAAAACAGCGATAATCGGTATGTAGGAATTTTTTTATCGTTTTACTTATTAGTGGGGTTTTTAGAATTTTGCCCGTAGTTAATTTCTTCGGGGACATTAACTTTTTAGTTCTAAAGGATAGTGCCATTCATTATCATCTTTGACGAACGATGTAAATGCAACAGTGTGCTTATTCTTTCTATGATTTTGGCAGTAGATAGGAACGTGTGAAGTTATAAGCTACACGTGGGCTCATAGTTGTAGAGTGTTATGTAAAACCACCATTTATTCCTGTGTATTTACAAATGTAATTTTATTGGGAATCGATTGTGTGTACGGTAATTTTATTATGCCTTAAATGTAAGAAATGCCGTCGGAGAGTAACGATGTATGTTATAAGTGAATTATACTGCTTAGAGGAGTAAACTATTCCTATAGCGAGATTTCATTTAAATTGGGGCTTAAGTAGGAAAACCTCATGTGTAAATGTTAAAAAGGAGGCCACGGGATTTCGACAAAGGAATTCCCTAGTTGAATGTTGGACACGTGGGTAGCCACGCGTAACAAATAGATAAGAGGCAGACAGGTCGGGAGGTTTCTGGTTACTTACCCGGCAGATTATAGTTGAGGGAGAGAGGGGGAAGGAGTGAGAATGAAGAGACACGTGAGTAGGAATATTTTATGTATCGGTTTTTTTCAGAACGAGAGAAGGGGAGAGGGAGGAGAGAGATTTAAGTGCCACGTGGGTAATATTATTTTTTGTATTGTTGTACATGACGAGTGAAGTACTGAGTAAGGGAGTTATAAAGATTAATGGGTTAGAGATGCGTTATGTTGGAGTTGTTATACAATCGACGCATTTCCTTTTAATTTCAGCGAGTCACGGCGAAACAGTGGGGAGCATAATTTTGTCTAATAAAATTATCCACGGCAAAAAGACATATCTCAGGGTCAGAGTACTCGAGTTATCGTCCGGAGCAAAGAAAAATAACCTATGGTCTCTGGCAGTGAAGTCCCTATGCTTCAGCTGGAACGGGGTTTATTTATCATACAGCCGAGAGCATCGCTATTATAGTCTCTAGCAACGGCAGGTGGCCGTGAGACTGGGTTAAATCGTATACAGCCAGAAATCAAGGCTGTGTTTGCCTCTAAATCTGGAGCGGGTTAGAGGAGCAAATCATAGAAGCTAGTCAGCAGCAGAGAAGTTTTTCTACAGTTGATCAAGTTCTTATGCTGGATACCCACCAGTCATCATCATCGCAGAATTCAGGAACAGGTGACAGGGTTAAAATACCTGGGTCTTGAAGGTAACGAGAGAAGAGCGTAACGGAGACGCCGCATCATCAGTCGTCAAGTGTTGGAGAGACACTGAGACCAAGGGAGAGAGAGATAGAGAGAGAGAGAGAGAGAGAGAGAGAGAGAGAGAGAGAGAGAGAGAAGGAGGGAGAATATAGGCAGGACCAGTAGGGTCTGTTCAGTATCCACTTGACGGATAGATACTGAGCCATTGTGTTACTCCAAGTCTATTATTTGTAGCATTTCCAGTGGTGTTAGTTAGCGGCGCATATCGCCTACCAAGTTGGAAGCTGTGTAGACGTTCGTGGAGGAAGAGTCAACCGGACTGAGACAGTAGCAATTTTAGTGGTATTAGAGAGTGGAGGCTTAAGTTGACAGCCCCACCAAATTAGATTGTGTAAATCACTAACCAATTTTATTGTTCCTCAGCAGGGTGACAGAAAGAGTGAATGTGAGTTGAGGTTTTTTCTAGTGTCTGTCTAATTTAATGTTTACTTTGGTTTTCAGGCCGTGCAACAGTGCAGGCCATTTCTTTACTGATGTTTTGATGGTATTTTTAATGTTTTTTCCATTCTGTAAATAAAATATATATATATTTACTGTATACTGGATCAGCTTCTACTCCTTACTATACTTACTTTATGTTGTCTGTATAGTGGTGTCTGTGGTCGTTTTATACACCTTATCTCCTTGTATTTAAAGGAAGTCAGAGGAGGGTGAGATTATAGCCTTTCTGAAGTCACGAAGCGGCAAGGGCGAGTCAAAACCTGGTTCTATCCCTTGAGCCAATAGTCTCATCTGTCCACAGGCATGTCATTTTCCATCTAAATTCTATCTTCTCAGACTTTCTCATACTAGGGTCTTGTTTTCATTCAGGCAAACTCTATAAACTTAAAACCACTTCGTGACAAGTGGGCGGCAATCGTCCGGTGGATCATTCTGTTGAGATCAATTCTGTGATCATATCTAGATTCATAGATTGTCTCTATAGAAAGTTTTCTGAGAATAGAGTTTCTTTAAATATCCCCTAGACTTGAGCTATTAGAACTGATCCAGTTATAGGTTTTTCCACAGGTTGCAGTCTAGTAGATTTTTGTGGGTTTTTGATTTATATGACTTAGAGGTAATTGATGGCATACCAACATATTTTTCTTTAACAGGAAGGTAATTTAGTTTTTTGGTAGCTTCTTAACTAAATTTTTCTCAGGTTATTATTCAGACTTGGTGCTAGTCTGAGGTCGGGTTTTTGGAACAGCGGTTATAGAGGAAATATTTCTTATTTCGTAACAGGTTGTTCCTTCTCTTTTCATTTCTTGTCATTTCTCTGTATTTGTGAACTTACAGCAGTTTACAGGTAAGATGGCGGATATGGCCAAGTTATGAGCTGCCTGGCGCGAGGCTGCTCAGGACATGGGAATGGATAAGGAGGAGACTAAGGCCTACCTGATAAGAGAGAATGAGAGGCATCATCAGCAGGAAGAGAGGGCAGCCGAGATGGAACTTCAGAAATTGGAAGCACAGGAGAGGCAAGCAGAAAGGGAAGCAGCGGAGAAGGCAGCAGAGAGACAGCATGAACTTGCCCTGCGTTCTCTGGAACTGCAGTACCGATCTTCAGAAGGCAGTTCAGCTAATGGAGATTCACCCGGAGCAGGAGCGAGAGACACCTCAGGAAACGGAGGGCCCCGGATGGCAGCCATGAGCTTCCCATTTGACTCGTTCCCTAATGGGAATGAAAAGATTGACGTGTTTTTGGAAAAATTTCAAAGAATGGCAAAGGCATACGGGTTGGATGAGAGTCTTTGGTGCCTAAAATTATCGCAATCACTCAAAGGTCATGCATACGACGTCTATAATAAGCTGCTCATAGACGATCAGAACAACTTCGAGGCACTGCGAAATGCTTTATTGCAAAGATTTCAGTGGACACCCCGTAAATGCCAAACCATGTTCAGGGAGAGCAGGCCGGAAAATGGAGAGAGTTTTGCTCAGTTTGCAGAGCGGGTGAGAAATTACCTTACTCGGTGGAGGGAACTGTCAGGACTGGCAAAAACTTTTGAAGGATTGGAGGAGTTAGTTCTGTGTGAACAGGTAAAAGCAAACATGTCCCCCGACTTGAGGCGGTATCTGGCAGAGCAGGGTGCCCAGCAACTCGATCAGATTATCGTGTTCGCGGAAAGGTTCCAGACAGCACAGGCCGAAGTACTGGGACAGAAACGGAAAAACCCAGACCTGCCAGCCCCAGACAAAGGAGCTTCGTCATCGCAGTCGGCTACTTCACCAGCTCATCAGCAACCAGGGCCTTCTCGCAAGGAGCCTCATTCAGGTTATCACTTGCGCCCCCAGCCGCATAACAGAGCACAGCCAACACCATCTCAGGAATCTGCTAGGAACAGGGGAGATAATGAGAGGTATTGTCAGAATTGTAGAACCACTTCCCACTGGACATCTCGGTGTTTGAACAAACCCCCAGCTCACCATGCAGCTTGTTTAAAACCGGTGAGATGGACTAAAGGGAATAAATGGGAACCAGTCCAGGCAGAGAAGTTGTTCTCTAACAGTGGACCAGCCGTAGTGAATGGGACAGCTACTACATGTTTGTTTGACAGCGGGCTTACTTACCCCAGTATCATCGCTCGTCATTTGGTGAAACCAGGGCAGTGGACCGGAGAAATAGTTGAGATTGGTGGCATTTTGAGAAGAGGGATCTCACAGCGTCTGCCTGTAGCCAATATTGAGGTAAAATGCAAGTTTGTGTCTGGCACCATCAAGGCAGCTGTAATGGCACAGCCCGCACATGATTTCATCCTGGGAAGCCCATACTTAGTTTTGGGAAACCCAACCACGCCGATCCTTGCTAATGCAAGGGGGCCTACTGCAGGCCAGAGAAGTGAAAGGGGAAAGCCCCAAATTCACGGAGCCCCACGGGAGCTCAAACATCCTTGTCTTGCGATGAAGAGGATGGAAGCCTCTAAAGACAGGGGAATGTTATCTACAGAGGCGTATTCGCCGGTCAGCCCTGTTCAGCCTAATGGCCAAACGGTGGTGACGCCTCTTACTTCAGAAGTACCTTCTTTTTCGTCAGGAATTAGGCTCCCGATGGTATTAAATCCCTCAAGGGAGGGAAGTACTGACAAGAAGGAACATGTGCACGGTTCTTCAGTCAACCGCAAACAGTTACGCCCTGTTACGGCGATGTCTGGCCAAGCCAGTCAGTCTGTTTCAAAACACTGGGAAGCCGCACCAAGATTCTCAAGGATATGGAGATGGGCCTGTATGATAATGCTAATTATGACAGTGATTAGATCGAGAGGTAGATCTAGATACGGGCCAGTATGAAACCCAGAGATTTCAGTGATTTAGCACGGATTCCCGCACTTGAAAGGGGGGACTTATGTGATGTCGCACTGTAATTCTGTCCTTCAACCGGCCCGATTCTGTCGTCTATTTTGTATTTCCGGGCCGATCCTGTTCTTTTATTTTGAATTTTCACCATTTTATTTCTTCTCATTTGAATATATATCGTGTTTGGTATTTTTGAGGAGATAAATTAAATGGGTTCGTTTATGATGGTAGGTTTATTTTACACTCG
>JAMPIV010007403.1:0-51645 GCA_024509875.1 Oreohelix idahoensis | reverse complement strand
CATTTCATTTATCTGTTTGAAGCAGCTTCGCAATCTTGTCTGACACCTCTCTTTATATCTATGTATGGTGAGTAATTCATTCCAGATCGTACTGTAGTATTTTGTTCCCAATAAAGGTTACTGAGTATTCTAATGTCTTTTCCATGAACAACTTCAAGGCATTCAATTATATTCTCATGATGGACGCTGTCAAAAGCATAATTATAGTCAATAAAAAATGTGTAATTGTTTTGTTGGGCATCTACGTTTTTTTTCTTCTTCTCATCTTCTTATACAAAATATTGCATCTCCTGTTCCGCTATTCCGTCACACACCAAACTGTTCTACCTCAACTTTATTGTCTGCCTGACGTTTTGTTTTATTTCTTAAATGATCGTGAGCAATATTTTTATTGTGTGACTCATTAGGTTGATTTTGTTTTAAGGAGCTACGTTAAGATTTCGCACGTGACCAGTGTTTGTGATTGTTTTCGGTTGTTTCTTCTCTCTCTGTTGCGTAGTTCATCATCAAGCTTTTGTAGTTCTTCAGTTCAACACGGTTTGTAATTCTGTCTTGTCTCTCTGATAATAGACTCGGTGGCTGCTAACTGGGAATGATTTGTAATGTTTACAGAACTACAGATGATCTAACTGGCATAAATGTGTAATTTAACAGACCTACAAACGAGCCAACTGGGACATATTTGTAACGTTCAAAGACCTACAGATGAGCGGACTGGGATATATTTGTAATGCTGACAGAGCTATAGACGGGCTAACTGGGATAGATTAGTAATACTGATAGAACTGCAGATGGACTGACTGGAGCAGAATTACAACGCTGTCACATAGGTTTTTTGAGATCATTAATAAATGTCATAGTGGTATGAGAAGGATTGTTGAAACCATTACCTAAAACAATCAATAGTTTGACAACAAATACGATTTCAAGTAAGCAGACACTGCACATCAAACCCCAACTTCAACAACTGACTATAAATATTACATGGATCTTCATTTCAGCTAGTAGTACTTTTAACGACATGTCGTCGCCCTAGCAATAATAGATATAGAGGTAAAATCATTACACTTAAAAAATATAATTAAATAAGTATATGGATTGAATAAGCAGGAACACTCGAATAAACCTTACGACGTGGCGGTCAGACAGGCAGCTAGCGGTCCTTCACAGAAATAGACCTTTTCATGGCTAATATAAAAGTCCCCCCCCCCCCCCCCCCCCCCCCCCCCCCCCTCTTTTCCCAATAATTAAATTTCAAAGGGCAGAAATAACAGTACAGCAAAATGTAATAAAAATGGGCACAATACACCAAGCTTATAACCGAGATATCACACCTCTTGTCAGGTTTTGACCGGATGTCGAATCTCAGAAATAAGTGAAACAAAAAGAAAAAAAAACTTAACCATGTGATACTTTAAGCAGCAGAGACAAGAAAGTTAGGGGAAAGCATCATATTTACTTCAAAGGGAAACAATTTAATTAATAACAAAAATTATAATAAACAAATAGTTTTTATACTTTTTTTATTTATATGAATATTTTAGACCAAATTATAAAAGGCATAAAAAATTTACTTATTACTGTTATATATTTTTAATATCGTTACATATTGTGTGTGTGTCTTATGTTTAGTTTTAAAAAACGTTAAAAACTTAGGACTTTGATGCACGTGTTAACGTAGTAAACACTTATATTCTCTGCCACTTTTAATGCTAATCGTTTAAAACAATTGCAAGCGTTTCACTCGCAGGCATAAAAAACTTGACACCAACCACAGAAAGAGCAGCACACAGATTAAAACGAAAAGCAAGATGTGCCAGTCAAATGTACAAGAAAGTGAGGAACACATTTTCTATAAATGTAGTACAATTATACCAGCACAGAGAATCTTACAAGACATACTGGACACAAATACGACAAAAAAAAAGACATTTTCAAAACCATTATGGTTAATTCATTTCCCGAGGCACTGCCAGACATCCATTTTAAATTTTGGAATGTCGCATTCAATCAGTATTTAAGTACAAAGTTATCCGATCGGCCTTTCTCCTAAATGTGTTCCTCCAGGGAGTGACGCTTATTTTAAAACCTGTCCGCTATCCCTTGATAACTGTACCTCGACCTGCCAAATATTCTTAAATCCAAGCCTTCAGTTTATACGAAGGTCCCTTTCCTATAACCTCCCCGACCCCCCATCTCACTGCCAATTACGTGGTATTCCATCACCTGTGTTCTTTTTTTCCTACCTTTCCCACTCCCTTTAACACACATCCTCATCCTCCCCCCTAATCCTCTACACACACAACGTAAAAGGTGAGGGACTCCATCACCCAATATTTTTACCTTAGAGGCCGAAACGACGCTACCAACGTACATCCGCAAAACCCCTAGAAGCCAAAACGACGATGCCAACGTCGTTTTTGTGTTCCGTGAAATGTGTTCCGTATTTTAGTAATTTGGTATTTTAACATAACGGAAGTTACTATTTTTTTATTCAGAAGAGCGCTATCTTTGAGTTGTGATTCGGAAACACGCTTGTTCTAGCTAATTTCACTGTGAAAAAAAGGTAAATCTGTCAGCTTTCGATCGGCGATTATTGTTGTTTATACAGACAATGTCTAGCGAACCAACCACATCATGTTTATCAAAACGTAGGTCTTTTTTATCTGTAGAAAAAGCTAGGGAACTGTGTATCTTTGACGAGTTTAACGAGAATGATGATTTTGAAATCGAAAATGATGATTTCGAATTTGAACTTAACGAAGAAGCTAGTTCTAATGAGGAGGGGGCGTGGTCACAGCCAGGCCCTAGTGCTACAAAACGACAAAAAGTTTTGACCAAATCATCGACAAAAAGGGGGAAAAGCATTAGTACCAAGGAGCAACAAGGGGCAATTAGTAATGAATGGATTTCAGTACCAAACATCAGTATTACAGAGACCCAAAACGCATTCAAATTTCTTCCCAAATATGGTCGCAAACCAGGAGTACACGATGACTTAGGTCTTAGTGAGGCATCAACTCCTTTTGACTGCTATAGGACATTGTTTACTGATGACATTGCAAATTCAATAGTACATTCTGTAAATGAGTATGCAAAACTTAAAATTCTTAAAAATAATCCATCCCTAAAAAGATCTAGATTTTGCAGCTGGACAGCACTATCAAACTATGAGTTGTTAAAATTTATGGCTACAATAAATGCTATGGGCATTGATCCCAGACCTTCTATTAGAGACTATTATTCATCAGAAACTGATTGCATTTATGCTTCATTTTATCACAAAAACTTTGAAAGAGATAGATTTTTGTCTATCTATCAAACAATGTTGCATGTGGGACAGCCTGATGCTGAGGGAAAAAGTAAAGTGGAGCCATTCATCAACTCTTTGATTAAAAATTTCAATAATGCCTTTACGCCCTTTGAATGTTTCGGTTGATGAAATGATTGTAGGATTTAAAGGGAGATGGAAATACAAGCAAATTAATGCAACTAAACCTAGTAAGTATCATATAAAGAGTTTTGGTCTTGTTGACAGTACCACTGGGTATGTTTTATCCCTGCTTACGTATTATGGAGCGAATACCTCATATGATCCAAGCACAGACACCAATAGTGGGATGGCAATAAAAGTCTTTGGAACTCTATTACAGCAAATTGGAACTGGTTATCATATATTTGCAGACAGGTTCTACACCACCAGGGCACTCATTGAGTATTTGCTTCAGCAAAAGCAATACTATACTGGCACCCTCCAGTCAAACCGAATTGGCTTTCCATTAGAAATAAAAGCACTTTCCATACCACACATGGAACGGAAATGCTGGCAAACTAAAGATTCATCTTTGCTTTGTATTGGATGGAGGGATAAGAAAGCAAAAAAGTCAGTAATCATTGTTTCCACCAAAACAAATACAGGAATGACTACCACGACAAAACCAAAGCCAATAACAGTCCATGACTATAATCAGAGCATGAATGGATGTGACCGTGCTGATCAAATGCTTGGGTATTATGGCATTCACAAACGACGCAGCAACAAGTGGTGGAAAAAAATATTCTACTGGATAATGGAAATTACTTGTACCAATGCTTTCATCCTCTTCTATAGGCTCACAGGCAGTAGAAAAATGACATTAAAACAGTTCAAAATATCTCTGATTGATGCTTTGCTTCAGTGGGCCGCAGATCTAATGCCCGAGCAACAGAGGAGTATCAAGGCAACCCCGGGAAGACCAAGGACAGCCAACCCAATTCAGAGGTTTGAAAGAGCTAAGCATGTGATAGCTTACACAGAAAAAGACAGAAGATGTAGAGTCTGCAGAAAACCAGATTCTCCAAAAAGAACAAATTTTATTTGCGAGGGTTGCGATGATTATCCTCACCTCCACCCAAAACACTGCTTCAAGATATGGCATACGCAAGCCACCATTGACTAAAATGTAAATATCCTTTCAGATAAAATTGTGTACATATTGTTTATGCATAATAATGTAAGTACAATACAATATATGATTTACTTTGAATATGACCTTTTTGTTTCCAAATTTTAATAATGATAGTACGGTCCGCTGGAGAGTCTCTTAAACATTAACAAAACATCACAGAAAGCTGAAACTTGTAATTAATATTCATATATGGATTAGTGTTATTTAAAAAAAACCATGGAGCACTTTGGATAATATTTCAGTCTTTATGCATCTGTTGGTGGGTACATTTTTCATTCACTAAAATGAATTTTAAAAAAAAAATTGTTTACATTATTACTGATAATTGAATATAATATGAAGAATAGCACTTAAAAGCCCCAATATTATAATTCTAAATATATTTATCTTTACTGTGAAACATAATTTGTGTGTCTTTTGTTGTGTAATATCAACACAATATATGATTTAATTTAAAAGTTCACGCGGCCTTGAATATCTTCTTTTTTATTTTAATGATGATGGTACGGTCTGCTGGATGGTCTGTAAAACATGAACAAAATATCACAGGAAGCTGACACTTATAAATAATATTCATATATGGATTAGTGTTATTCTAAAATATGCTGGAGCACTCTGGATAATGTTTCAGTTTTTATGCATGGGTTGATGAGTACATTTTTCATTCACTAAAATGAGTTTTTATTAAAAAGTAGTCTATAAAATATGTAGAATATCACTAACATCCTTCATATTCTAATTCTACACTAATTTATCTTTACTGTGATGTATAATATGTGTGTCTTTGTTGTATAAAAACAATACAATATATGATTTAATTTAAAAGCTTCACGCGGCCTATAATGTCCTATTTCTTTCCAAATGTCTATAATGTTTTTATGGTGTGCTGCATGGTCTGTAAAACATTAACAAAATATCACAGAAAGCTGACACTTGTAAGTAATATTCATGTATGGATTAGTGATATTTTAAAAGACCCTAGAGCACTCTGGATAATATTTCAGTCTATTGCATGGGTTGGTAAATACATTTTTGATAGACTAAAATTATTTTTTTCTTGAAAGTGGTCTATATTATTACTCATAACTGATTACTATATGTAGAATATCACTAAACGTCCTTCATATACTAACTCTACATTCATTTATCTTTACTGTGATGTATAATATGTGTGTCTTTGTTGTATAATAACAATACAATGTATGATTTAATTTAAAAGCTTCACGCGGCCTCTAATGTCCTTTTTCTTTCCAAATGTCTATAATGTTTATATGGTTCGCTGGATGATCTGTAAAACATTAACAAAATATCACAGGAAGCTGACACTTGTAAATAATATTCATATATGGATTAGTGATATTTTAAAAGATGCTGGAGCTCTCTGGATAATATTTCAGTGTTTATGCATGGGTTGGTGAGTACATTTTTCATTCACTAAAATGAGTCTTTTCTTGAAAGTGGTCTATATTATGACTCATCACTGATTACTATATGTAGAATATCACTAAAAGTCCTTCATAAACTAACCCTACATTCACTTATCTTTACTGTGATGTATAATATGTGTGTCTTTGTTGTATAATAACAATACAATGTATGATTTAATTTAAAAGCTTCACGCGGCCTCTAATGTCCTTTTTCTTTCCAAATGTCTATAATGTTTATATGGTTCGCTGGATGGTCTGTAAAACATTAACTAAATATCACAGGAAGCTGACACTTGTAAATAATATTCATATATGGATTAGTGTTATTTTAAAAGACATTAGAGCACTCTGGATAATATTTCAGTCCAAAATCCCGGTCGACGAAAAATCCTCATGCCGTGGGTTTGATCCTTGTGGGTTGTTGTAACCACTACGCTATTTTTAATAGACTTAGTGTTATTTTTAAAAGACATTAGAGCAAAATTGGATAATTTTTCTTTGAAAGGGTGGTCATTTTTAATAGACTAAAATTATTTTTTTCTTGAAAGTGGTCTATATTATTACTCATCACTTATTACTATATGTGGAATTTCACTAAACGTCCTTCATATTCTAACTCTACATTCATTTATCTTTACTGTGATGTATAATATGTGTGTCTTTGTTGTATAATAACAATACAATGTATGATTTAATTTAAAAGCTTCACGCGGCCTCTAATGTCCTTTTTCTTTCCAAATGTCTATATTGTTTATATGGTTCACTGGATGGTCTGTAAAACATTAACAAAATATCACAGGAAGCCGAAACTTGTAAACAATATTCATATATGGATTAGTGATATTTTAAAAGATGCTGGAGCTCTCTGGATAATATTTCAGTGTTTATGCACGGGTTGGTGTCGTAATATTTTATCTGAGAGAGTTCTGATGGATATTGGTCCTTTATAGTGTAGAATGATAGTGATGGCTCTGAGAGAATAAGGATTTAGGAAAGTGAGGTAGTAGATTCACAAGGGCTGGGGAAGAGTAAGGACAGTCTCTTATTACGACAATATTTGTCTCTCAAAAACTATTCCTACCACTCTTCTGAACAAACATTTGTTTGTCAGTTCCAGTCGATCATGCGCACACACCGATTTGGTGATTCTGACGCGCAACGTACATGAATACACACTACGATAACAAAATAAGGGAAATGTTTGGGTTTTTGGCCAGCCGACACCAATGCTAATAAAGTTTTTAATACTTTTATTATCATAAAATAAAGTTACAAGTAAGTATCATTTACAGTCAGAAATCATGGGTTACAAAACACAAAATAACAGGGGGGAGGGTTTCTGAGGAGAAATATCCAATGCACCTTTTCCCGCTTGTATTTACTAACAGAAAAGACCGGGTCCCAAAGACGAGAAGGGGGGGGGGGGGGGATGATGATGATCAGAGATAGGCAATTTAACCCAATGGTAAATTTATTACTCTGAGTCAAGGGGGTTACAGTAATAGGGGGTAAAGGAAAAGCTAGGGGTCATCAAATGTTTTCCTTTGATCAACCAATTTTCCCCGGGAGGGGGGAATGCTCTCAGTTAAATAATCCCGCTAGGAGAAATCCCGTACAATTAATACAGTAGACCGTAATACTAGGTTGAACTAATTAAAAGGGTAAAAAGATTAAATCTCCTTTTTCAACACACAAAAAAAAACACGCTTGGCTGGCCAGCACACAGTCACACACACACAGACTAACCAAATGGTGAATTCTTGCACTTCATAGGAAATACATTAAAAAAAACTGCACTAAACCTTGGTTTAGGTAAAAGTATTTTCTTCCGTGTACAGCCCCAGATTAGCGGGTTGTTGAAGTTAACAAAGTGTCCCGAAATCGCTGGACGTTGAAGTTTAACGGTACTGTTTTTTTTTAGATAAAGTTCCTAAAGAATGGCACAGGCACTTGGTTAGGTTTGAGGAATGGTGTGGTGTCTAAGATTGGCACAGCTCGTGGAGATAACTTTCTTTTGCAGAAATGTCACAAACTACAAAAAAACACTGAGGTAAGTTCTTCAGGGGGTTGGTAAAATCCAATGATTATGCTTGACAGACAGTGTCAGGGAAATCTATGTTCTTCTTCACGAATAGAGCAGTGAGTAAAATATTTCTACTGTTGACTGTTCTTCTTCCAGTTTGATAATTATAAAAAACGACTTTATTAATTGGGATTTTAAAATAGTCTTTGGGTTTGCTTTGTTTCTGTATACTTCAGATAGCTGAACCCCAACAGGATCGCCACAAAGATTAAATTTCAAATATGTTCATAAGTCACTGGAGTAATCGAACTGAGTCGGCAAGACTCTAGATATATATTATTGCTGCGAAATGGCTGCTTAAATGATGTTTCATTGCTGCTTAATTGCTGCTTAAATGATGTTTCATTGCTGCTTAAATTGCTGCTTAAATGCTGCTTAAATGTTTTCATTGCTGCTTAATTGCTGCTTAAATGATGTTTCATTGCTGCTTAATTGCTGCTTAAATGATGTTTCATTGCTGCTTAATTGCTGCTTAAATGATGTTTCATTGCTGCTTAATTGCTGCTTAAATGATGTTTCATTGCTGCTTAATCGCTGGGATGCGAGGTTCAAAAGATCATTCTGGATGCAATAGAAAAAACATGAAATACAATAAAATCATATTAAAATCTAACGCGCGATACATTTACAGTTTACCTATTTTCTGCACTCGCATCTTCAATTAATAAAGCAAAAGATTAAAAAAAACTCCCCGTGAGGTTAATAGTTGAAAGCACATCTATTTATACAGAACTAAACTGTATTAAAGTTATAATTCCCTTAAGCGGCTATTGTATTAGGAAATAAACTTATAGATGTAACATTTAGTTGGCACTAAAACTCTGAAGATGGGCTTATTTAATAAGGTTACATTTACACCACAATCCAGTGAACTAAATATGAAATAACTAGACCACTGATCACTCGAAGCTAATGTATAAATTACCGTCTGCACAGAGAAAGAATTTCACTCCAATAGCCAGTAATTTAGATGAAATCTAGCAGGAATTTTTACCTATTTGCTAGTGAATCTTAAATTCTTAGAATTCTGATTATAAAACGTACAACATCAGAACGAATGATACGTTGCCCTTTTCAGATTCTGTATTTATCTATTAGAAAGGCAAGATAAATGGTACATGTGAAAATTTCACGCCTCTTCAGTTCCCAGGGGAATCGATGTTATTTAGCCGCCATGCTAACCACGATGGCCCGACTGGCTTCCGATCTACGTTCGTTTCCGGCTGCTCGCACGAGCATGTGAAATTCCGGCGAGACTAGCCTCGTTCGCGGTGAGTTTCCTGATTCCTCATATCGTATCCGCTACGCTGAGCGTTCCGTCTTTCGGGCAAGTCTGCCGGTGGCCACAGAAGTGCGAAGTCTGCACGAAGCTTTCTTCTGATCGCTCGTGTCCGTCTTGCGAACGGTTCAGTGTTCGTACGGAGATGCTAAACTTCTGCTTCTCTGTTCTGGGGATCTTCTTTGACTGGTTTGATCCTAGCCGCTACTCTTCGTTGATGAAAAGTTACAACAATACTGATGTTCAGGGATTCTAATGTTATGAAAAGCTAAAGTCCCTTTAATCATCCATCAAATCAGGGAAAATTCACTTGACAAACTAGACGTTCGTCACAGTTGGTGAGTACATTTTTCATTCACTAAAATGAGTCTTTTCTTGAAAGTGGTCTATATTATGACTCATAACTGAATACTATATGTAGAATATCACTAAAAATCTTTCATATTCTAATTCTACATTCATGTATCTTTACTGTGATGTATAATATGTGTGTCTTTGTTGTGTAATAACTCAGTAAATTTAGAATTTATAAAGGTACTGCTTTAAGGTACAAAAATAATTCTGGCAAAACTGATGAAAAAATTCCGGCCTGCAAGAGTTAAGTATATGTGAGAAAGTGTGTGCAAGTTAAAAAATTTTTCATCCTCCCTTTTGTCAGGTCCGCAGAGAGAAGCCGGCCTTTAAATTATTATTATTTTATTTTCTTTGTATCTATTATTATTATTGTTATTATCATTATTATGTTTACATTATAATGCATATGTACATGTGTAGTTTATTTATTTTATCATTTATTTTGTATTTATGTATTATTAGTACTATTATTATTATTATTTTGGTTAAGACGGGTGATGCAGAATAAGAGTTTTTATAGGACAATTTTGCTCAAGTCAGCAGCAGACCGTGTGGTCTTCGGTCGGGAAAAAAAAAAAACTGAGTTGGGAAATGTTGTAATGTTTTTCCATCGCATGTCCAAATATAAAAGTCCCTTAGGTCTGGGGGATGGGGGGGGGGGGGGGGGTGGGGGGGGGGTGGGGGGGGGGGGGGGGGGGGGGGGGGGGGTCATAAAACCTGTGTCCTGAAAGACTAGCTCTATAACTAAAACCTAAGACTGGCTGAAGAAATGTAACTAGCTAAAATTGTTATTTTTTTTACAATCAAAACAATAAATAATTAATTTTTACAACAAAATAAAAATAAATTTAAAAAAAAAAAAATAAAAAACTTACTTATTTTTATTAGTACATTTTTATATTGTTACAATGTGTGTGTCTTATGTTTAGAGTTAAAAGACTCTAAAATATAACGAGTTTGATGCACATGTTAAAGTAGTGAACACTTATATGCTCTGCAACTTTCAATGGTAATGTGCAATAGAGTTTTAACCGTTTCACTCGCATATGTGCGCATTTTTTTTTAATGTGCGCATCGACAACAGCAGGGTGCCTGATTTATGGAGGCATCCTCCCTCTAGTGAGTCCAGTTACAGATCGAAAACTGCAGTTGCATATTTTGCTTCCATCTCAAAAAGGTTTCAGTTTACACCGTTAGAAGATGATAATCACAATTTTAACTGTAGTGGTTTTTGATGTTATTGTATGGTTGATATGTTACCTAGTGTACTGTATGAGGTCAGCTGTGAAGGCTCCTGAGATAAAAGTTTATGGGAGTTACAGGAGGCCTTTCTGCTACCACTTTACGACCTCAAACAGACCTATTCTACTATAATGAGTGTTAGCTACGTTAAAAGTCTAGGGTACTGAAATGTAATGTGTAGGTAATAAAATACACTGACACACACATGTAAATAATAAGTCTAATAATAATACTAAACTCTACAATACACTAAACTAACACTGGCTGTTAAAGTTTAAATTTAAAATCTTTTAAAATTTATTAGTTCTGAACCAAATGTTTCTTTTGGTCAGAACTTATGAAATGATAGGTATTTATCAATGAAATGCATATATATATATATTGCATAATCAAATATAACTTTTGTACATAGGTCTATTATTACAATGATTAATATTAATGGCATCTACAAAGTCCTGGGAACACTAGCACTGGATGGTTAGTTGGGGTGGCATCATCATGCTCAATCTATGTGTGTACAGTTCATAGTCCTTAACATAGGGACTGATCTTAATGTATCTATACAATCTTTATTTCTCTATTGATGGTGGGAGTTGTTAATGAATCTCCAGCAGGCCAGGTTGCAGTTTACTGGCCTGTAATGACGTAGTACAGAATTCTTGTGGCCCACTCCTCTCATTAGCTGGAGTAAAATGTTAGGCTGCACCGACACTCGCTTTGATACTTCTATAAGATTATCTGGCACAATCGTAGTGCCAGATCAGAAACTCACAATTCACAATTCAGAATTGAGAACACAGTTACTTAGGACTAGCAAAACTCAGCTGAGCTGCTGGCTAGAGTATGGCGTCCCACTGAATTTTATTTATTATTTCCTGGAACACACCACTAGCAGTCAAGAACTGTGTTACTGGACAGTCTTCTTTAAAATGGCACAAATGTGCGTCTCTTTCTTGCTAATATAAAATGCGTTGGCCAATCAGATCGGAAGACCAAGCTTTTCAATTTAAATTTTGAAAATAAAGTCAAAAGTACATCTCAATTTTTCAAATGTACGTCGGTCACATTTTATCTTTTCCCAAAATTACACTTGTTTTTTGGACTAACTACATGTAAAAACTGCACAAACCTGCCCCTAAGTTATTTTTAGCCACTATTCTCCGACTTTCCCCTCTAGTTCATTGCAGTTTGATTTTTGCATTTTTAGGGCTCAAGGACACCAAAACGTAACTTTTGTGAAGTATGCACAGAAAACTGTTCGCCAGTCTGATGTGAACAATACAGTCTTTCGTCAATATCTTCCGTGTTATCTGTCCGTCTGTATAATTAAAAGTATATTATTTCTCTGCTCAAGATGGGCTATCAAACTAGCTAGGTTTTATTTTCATAACTTTATTATTAAAGAAAAACCTACTTTTCTCAAGGTTAGTTTTGAAATTTGTTTTCGAACCTTCTCCACGGCGTTTGCCGCTGAATTCAAACAAAACAACTAATTACGGTAAAACGTCTAAGATACGACTGTTTCGAATAAGAGCTAAGGTCTTTTTCTGTCCATTTCCTTACATTGTGTCAACTAGTGGCGTGAATTTTTTTCCTTAAACTACAACTTGCGTCTTTTTGCCTTTTAGGTTCAAACACGTGTTCAGTCATATTTTTCCTTTTTTATCTCCGTTTTCCCTCCATCAAAAAGGGTAAACCGTTTCGTCTGCATGTCTAACTAGTTAGTTTGAATGGCGGTAGGAACCGCGGGCGTAGGTGAAGAAGTCACGGCATATCTTACGTATATTTTTATCCCTACATTTTATCTTACCCGTTATCTTTATATTTGGAGATATTTTAACGTTGTATCACGGTAATTTCACCACATTAACAACGAAATAAAAGAAAAAATAACCGACCCGCAGGCCGCGGCAAAGGCGTCACCATCTTTCCTCATGAGTGCGATGATGGGCTCTGGTGGAAAACCGAGCGATGGTGTCTCTTTTCTCTACATATTTGAAAATCCCGTCCGCTGGTATTTCAATCTGACATCACATGTCCATGGACGTGTCTTCGGGAAATTGCACGGAAGGAAAATACAGCTTTCCAACCCAGAACTAAACCTGCATATTGAGCACCTTGAAAAAGAGAAGACCCAAGACCCATGAGAAGATACGCAACGATAGATCAACACAAGAAACTGCGATTCCAGACATCGGAGCCCAACCCAACCCAGCAGATCCAAGTCAGACAACCACCCCAACACAGGACCTGGAAGACAACACAAACTACACATCACCGACCAGATCAACTACCAGACTCGTAATAGACCTAGAAGACGGTGGAAATACTTTCTACAACAACCAATAAAAACACTAAGACCAATTTGACAACGGTATGTAACATATCCCACAATGTCACTACAAACATATCCTTTTTTATTCATTCCATATTAGACCTGTAAAATGGCAGACGGAATTTTGATAATTAGTGTAAATGTTTGTGGCCTTCGCTTAAAACTACATCACATCATAACACTTATACATAAACACAAGCCATACTTTATACTTTTGCAATAAACAAATATACACACAGATGAACATGCATTACAAATCACATCCCAGTTAAGACTACGACACTCATGCTTTAGTTTAGCCATACACAACACAGGTTCAGGAACAGCTATACCACAAACATCAGACAGATGGGAAATACTTAGGACAAACCGAGACAACGAGGGCAAGATAACCATCGCTCAAGTAGGAAACAACATACACACATACACGGTAGTAAATATACACGCTACAGCAAACTACAACCACCAACCACAATTTTACGAAAATATAGAAAACTTGCTCACTCAGTCATACAGATGACATAATGTTATATTAGGAGGCTATTTTAACTGCGTTTTGGCAGATATGGACGTTGTTGGTGGAGTAGTTAGAACACAGATATGGAGAACAAACAGAGAAGACGCACACCAACTAGACATAATACAAACCATAATGGATACGTATAGCTTATTAGATGCCTACAGACACACACACACCCCCACAGTATTGAAACAACGCATGCACACACCGCACACAACAGAGCTGCACGATTAGACATAATCTATGTGCCTTCAACACACCACATAATTCAAGCAAAATTGCCAGAAGCTCTCAAGTTCACAGATCACAAAGCATTACTCGCAGCCATTAGCACTACACAAGAAAGCTCGCATTCCAAACGTTCTCCACACTGGAAATTCAAAAACACTGCTCCAAAACAAAACATACGTAGAGCACATGACCAAACTAATTCTTACATATACAAGCGACACACTAATGGAACATATCCAAGAACACTGAGAAACACTTAAAAGCCCCATACGCGAACGAACACATCTAATGTCATCCATCATACACAGACGCCGCATACAACAAGAGACAATGATAGAGAAAGCTATACAACTAACAAAGCAAACAGACAAAAACTCTCCCTCCATTCTCACGCTAAAAAATGAACTAGAACAATATAAACACCACAGGTTCCAAGGAGCCCTATTACGGACAAAACTCAACACAATCACACAAGAGACTCTCAGCAAACAGTACATGGCGATAGAACAAAATATACAACGCTGCAGGCAGATAGGCTAAATAGTGGATTTAGAAGGGACCACACAGACAGAAACACAACACATAGTGCAGGCTTTTGAAACATTAACTAACACCTTCAGGCTAACAAGATCTGTAAGGCAGGGATGCCCTCTCTCCGTTTTACTGTATGTTCTTGCACTAGAACCACTACTAGAGAACATTAGAAAAGACAGCTCTATTAAAGGCACTTTCATACAAGGGAAAGGTGAACAAAAGTTGCTCGCCTATGCAGACGACACCATCTTTTTCCCACCAAACAAAAAGGCTATAGAAATTATCCTAAACACATTCACAGACTTTAGCAAAGGTAGCGGAGCAAAAGTAAATGTTCAAAAACCAACAATAATGGGCATAGCATATGGAAGAACAAATCAGACTTTCCCTTTGGACTAACACCAACAAACAACATCAAAATATATGGTATAACTTTTCACTTACACCCAAATCGCACACACAGAGACACATGGAAAAATCTAACATCCAAAATACGAGACATGCTGCACAGATACAAATACAAAACCACAACGATTTTTGGACGACGTTTAATTGTAAATACATACATTTTCCCTAAGCTACTTTACATTGCCACAGTTTTTGACCCCGCAAAACAGACTATCACGGATTTAAACAAATAGGTCAGAGCATTCGTTTTTGGTCGCATAATTTACTGCATTAAACACAAGATACTAATACAAGAAAAGAAACACGGAGGGACTGCCCTTCAAGACATAGAAACAAAGATCCAGGCACTCAGAATTAAACACTCAGGCAGCATCATCAAACACACAGAACGACACACACTAGCTCATTATTACATGGAACTCAGTTTTTTCAAACTGAGACCACTGAACAATGCAATCCCCCATCACTTCGGCGATAATCCCTTATTTTATAAGACATGCATACAAGCCATCCAAGGACATGAAAAATTAATTCACCAGAAAACAAGTGCAATATATAAACATTTAGTTAAACTCCAACCACCACCATTACACCTAAGAATTAAAAGAGGACATAAATATGCTATAAAAAATACACCGAAACCTTCACTAACTTGCGCAACCCAAAAATCACTGCTAAACCAAGAGAGGTCCCCTTTGGACTAATATACAACATGACACCCACAACAAAACGAGAAGCGCACAGATCCAACGAAATAATAAAAAGTCAGCTATGTAAGAAAAGCATCCAAGAAATAGAAGATCATTTGTTTTTTGAATGCAGTACAATCACACCTAAAATGAAACTACTGCAGAAAATCATCGATTTACAAACAACAACAAAATCAGATATCTACAAAGCAATCATGTTAAACATAATTTCGCAAGCAGCAAATAACTAACACACATTGATCTTGATTATTTTATCATGATTTCGGAATCAGATTTGGTGTTTTTGGAATCTTGCCATGTTTAATAATCGTATATTCAACGCTGGTTTATTTCTGCACATTTTTCGTCAGAAAGTTTTATCAATAGCCCCTGAGATGGTACCTCTTCCTTAATGAAACAGCCTTGATTCGTAAAACGCCTCTTCTTTTCCCCAACGGCCCCTCCCTCCATCTCACTACAATCTCATTCTCTGCCTATTCTAACATATTGTAAGTCCGCTTTCGGCCTTCTGTGCCCCCTCCCTTCCCCAGTCCCTCTATCCTCTCACGTACTTCAGCTCGACCTTTTAAACTACTCATATATTCGTGGGAGGTCATGTTGACCACAGTTCTAGATGTCGTTAAAGTGTCAAGGTCTGACCTTGCCAACTGATCCCCAAGTGTGTTCGTGGGAAGTCTTTGATGCTGATATTGTACTGCTCATATATTTAAATTCAGGGGGGAAAACAGGAAAAAAAGGTGCAGTGAAATGTGCTTGTAATTGTGTATGAAAGCGTGCCGGAGTTTGTATAAATGTATATTTATATTTAATGAAATGTTAAATTTTTCTTTTCTCCATTATGAAATGTGAATAAAGCTTGTTGTAAGCGGTCACACACCGGGCCCACTTTCTCACTCTCAGATGCAAACTATTGGAAAAAAAATGAATGAACAAGCTCGTTAATAACCAAAACTATCCACTAAGAAGTGACTCTTTTCGGATCCCATTTATTTCCCCTGTTGATCAAGAGAAATGGAACAAGTATAACATATGTTGGCAAGTACAAATGTTTATGTGAAAAGAATTGTTTTTGACAAGTCGGGGGTGCTTTTTTTTCGCCTTTGTTGTGTTCTTTTCCCCCCCCCCCCCCCAAACCCACCCTGGTTATCACTAAAAGAATAAGAGTACGCTCTATATTTCCAATAAGTGGGTGTATGGTTTTTTTTTCTTTCTGTCTGTTTCTCTTCCTTCTCTTTTCAATCAACACTATCATTACCTAAAAATGTAAAATGTGTAACCTTGGAGTACTAGAAAGAGTGTGTAAATGAGTGTGTGCAAGGTGTGAAAGTAATTTTTTACAGCTGCACAGTGTATTTTCATTGTTATGCTTATGTTCAAACTATTATTGTCAATGTTTCCATGCATATGTCTTTGTCAATTTCAACGGAATGTGAATAAAGAGTTTAAAAAAAAATTAGTGGAACAGGGAAAAAAAATAAAAAATTAAATGGAAGTTCATTAGTGGTCTCAGTCTAGCAAGTCTAAGCCCTACGTCGTAATGGGCTAATGTGTGTTTTTCTGGGTCTCTTATTATATTTCCTACATGTCTGATTATTGTTGTCCCTATATCCTGGAGGGGAACTCCCCCGAATGTTTTCTCTTGCATGAGTGTTTGATGTTTAATGCTAAATAAAGTGCATAACCCCCCCCCCCCCCCCTCCCCAAAAAAAAAAAAAAATTTAAAAAAAAATTAGTGGAACACGAAACTTTTTTGACGGCGTAACTGCCTTACAAAAATAATTATATAAATAAGAATGTATCTGTCACGAAATAAAATAATACCGTAGTGACCAAAAACAAAAACAAAAAAACAAAATCGGAACACGGAACATTTTTGACGGCATATCTATGGAGCGCTGTGACACGTTGAAGATTTACGACCAACCAAATGTGTCCGGAACCTGTAAACTGGGACTATTACGACGACCGCCAGCATTGAAAGTCGACAAATAACGGATGAAAATAGGGTTTTTTTCAACACTATCATTACAAAATTTGCAATAAATAACTTTTAGAGTACAAGAAAGAGTGTGTAAATGACTGTGTGCAAGGAATGAAAGTTTTTTCTTTGTTTTTTTTTTTTTAACAGCTGCTCATTGCATTTTCATTTTTATACTTATATTCAGACTATTGTCAATGTTTCAATGCAATGTGACCACTTGGCATACACTAGCATTTATACGTGTTAAAATACTACATATAATAAGAATAACAGACGTTAAAAGCAGATACGGCGTTTTTGCACAAAACGCAGTATAAGTTTTAGGTTCAGATGACAGTCACGGCTGTAAGAGACAAAGATAGTTATGTCTCAGAAAATAATATTGGATGCGTGTTTTGAGTGGAAAATTTTGTGAAGTGAGAGTTGCTACTTTGGTTTTTTTCCATTGTTGATGGAAAACAGAGATGTCACAAAAGTCGAAACAACAGAAAGTCGTGTGCAAAATGTCGAAAACAGAGAGACGTGTGTAGAAAATTGTACGTGTGGAAAAAGAGTGAGACGTGTGGAAAAAGGCGGGAAAATGAACAGAAACATATAAAAGGAGAGATGTGCGGGATTAGACATGCTAGAAGATTTTACAATTAGATTAGATTAGAGAGATGGAATTAGATTGGAGTAGACATAGATTTTTGTTAGGCAGTTTTATAGTGTTTATGTGAACTTCGTCTTTGAGATTATCAAGACAAGTTTTCTTTAAGTTAACAAGTTTTTAAGTTGACAAGTTTTTAAGTTGACAAGTTTTTTAAGTTGACAAGTTTCTAAGTTTACAAGTTGTATTTTATTCTATTGGATATATTTTTACTGGTGGATATATATTTTCCTTGTGGATGTACTCACTATTTTGTTGAGCGTAGTAAACGATCAAATCATTGTTAAATTTGCAGTGCTTTTCTAATGACGTCAAATAAACACTAATTGACTTTTCTATAAAAAAAAAAGAAAAAAAAAAGAAAAGGCGAGACGCGTCCCGTTCAACCTAGTCGGTTATATTAGGGCGTATATATAGAGTAGCAATACGGGAGCATTGGCATTTTGGCTACAATCAATGTGTAAGGGGTCAGTCCAGACACTCATAAACTACTAATCACCATACAGGGACGACGAATGGTGTGCCCTCACTGTGGCGAGGACACTCATTGGGCAAATCGCTGCCCACAGAAAGAAGCCAGAAATCCATCAATCACCCAACGGCCAAGAACCCCAGCCAAAGATGGAGCAGTAAAAACCACCCCATGGCCACAGCTACCACGAAAAGATGCGGCAGTGCCGGAGCAAAACAAGAAATCTAAAGAGTCGAAGGGCCAACTGGCAGATGACGGCTTCGAAGTCGTCACCAGGTACAATAAGAGACAAAGGCGGCACTCTGCTCCCAGTAGTCCTAGCACAGATGGAGAAACCACAAGACACGAAATCAAAACACCGACTACCACAAAGAAACCAACAAGAGCGACACCCGGTCAGAATCCAGCAACACCAGTAACCAAAAATACAGCACCACTGTCCACTTGGACACACAAGACAAAAGACAGTACCAGAAACACCAATCTATCAGCGGAACAGACAAACTCACCACAGATCCTTTCACCTGCTGAGCTTGTAATCGACTTCATAAATTAATATGAAATAAATATAAAGGCATGTTATCACTTCTTTGTTTCCTGCGAGTGCCTGATAACATGCCTTTATATTTATTTCATATTAATTTACTGTTTACAGGCCTCGGGTTTCCCTTCCTTATGTGTAATAAATCGACTTCATAAACAACGCGGAGGAGGACGTTGATCAAGAAAACACCTTAAACATGTCAATTATGATTCCACAACCGGGCGTGTTGACCTCTTGAAAGACGACTCAGGGGTGTGCTCAACTATTACATCCTTAAATTGAAGCCTGCACACGACTGAGAACAAAGCAGTCCGTTATACATAACGACCACTCTCCTACCTGGGGCTTGTAGTAGTGCCCTATTCCACCCATTTATCTCTAGGTGCCTATGTTCTGACTGCCTTACATCTTCGCAACGCAGGCATCCTTACCTACGGTTTCTTATTTGTGAGTGTGTGCGTGCGAAAATTTTTTTTACTATGTAATAATGAAACGTACATCAGACCATGTTGTTTTTCTAGTAATTTCCTATATGTAAAATAGACCACATTTGTTATAAAATTTCACTTTTTTTTTCTCCTGATTTTCACATTTTTTTTTTTTCATAATAATAATAATAATATTATCTACCCTTCCAAGACGGAGGTGAAATTCGTTTCTCACCTTAGACGCCGAAAGAAAAACATCAGGAATGTGTATATTTCGATGGATAGTACCATGTTATGTTAAATTATAGAATAAAAGATACACCAGAGTATCTAGTGGTGTAGATATTTTCCTATAACTGACCTCGAAACCCTCGAATCGGTCGGTTGGATCGGAGGGTTGATCAGTGAGTTAACAATTCACTATCGTAAAACAAGCTATTGTTACCGAAACAGAACCAGGCTCGACAGTAAACATGACTCACTCTAATATCTTGGGGGCTAAGGAGATTTTAAAAATTGGATACTGGAATGTAAGAACTATGTATCAAGACGGAAAATTGGAAGAAGTAATTAAAGAAATGGATAATTATAAGTTGGACTTATTGGGTGTCAGCGAGTGTAGATGGACGGGGAAGGGCATAAAATATATTTCAGAAGAAAAAAAGCAAATTATATACTCTGGTAGTAATGATAATCGTCACACAGAGGGAGTAGCCATCCTAATGACACAGAAAGCAGCAGCATCGCTTATCAGCTGGGTACCTATCAATGAGAGGCTAATATTAGCTAGATTTCAGACACGATTTTTCAAGCTCTCAATTGTACAATGTTATGCACCAACTAACGACGCTCTTGATACCACAAAAGATGACTTCTATGAAGCACTTCTAAGTACCATCAACACAATACCCAAGCATGACATAATAGCAGTCATGGGTGATTTTAACGCCAAAGTAGGTGACAACAACGATGGAGTACAAAGATATCTCGGTACTCATGGCATAGGCTGTATGAATCAAAATGGCGAAAGACTTCTAGAACTTTGTGAAATATCAAACCTCGTTGTGGCAGACACCATCTTTCCACATAAGAATATCCACAAGATAACATGGAATTCACCTGATGGCAGAACTAAGAACCAGATAGATCACTTCTGCATAAGCGCTAAATTTCGCTCATCAGTTCAAGACGTCAGAGCATACAGAGGTGCAGAGATCGGAAGCGATCATAACCTCTGCATAGCTAAACTGAGAATTAAACTGAAGAAGTTATACCAACAGAATAAAAATAGAAGAATAGATGTACACAGACTGCAATCAAATGATATAAAGGAGGAATATAATGTCAAAATGAACAACTATTTCGATGCTTTAGGCAAAATTGACAACGATATCACCACCAAGACAATCGATACTAAATGGGAACAACTGAGAACAGCAATGACAGAAGCAGCAGTAGCGACCACCGGATACCTAGTACATAAAAAGAAAAAATGGATGAGAGAAGATACTTGGGATAAAATACAAGAAAGGAAAACAGCAAAACTTAAACTACTAGCGGCAAGTACACATAATGCAGTTGAATCTTGCAAACTAACTTATAACTTGTTAAATAAAGAAGTGAAGACAAAAACTCGAAGAGATAAAAGACATTTCATCAATGAACTGGCCGTAGAAGCTGAAAATGCTGCAAGAACTGGTAATAGTAGGTGCCTTTATCAAATTACAAAACAACTATGTCACCAGCCTACTGCTATGGAAACACCTGTTAAAGGTAAATTAGGGAATTCAATACCAACAGAAAAAGAACAAATGAAGAGATGGGCTGAGCACTTCATGGAGGTGCTAAACAGACCACCACCAACAGTAACACCTGATTTTAATAATGAAACACCCACAACCACCTTGCCAATAACTTGCGATGAATTCACGCTGGACGAGATCAAACAAGCCGTTAAAAGATTAAAAAAATTTTAAAGCTGCTGGAGTTGACGAAATTTCAGGGGAAATGATTAAAGCAGTTAATGACAACAACCTCTTGAGAATTTTAGATATTATAAATGAAGTATGGAGAGAAGAACAACCACCACAACAATGGAAAGACAGTATTATTGTAAAGTTACCGAAGAAAGGTGATCTATCAGACTGTAATAACTGGCGTGGTATATCTCTATTATCAGTACCTGGAAAATTATTATGTTGCATGATGTTAGAAAGACTTAAATTGCATGCTGACGAAAAGATCAGAGAAGAACAAGCGGGTTTCAGGCCGAAACGATCATGTATTGATCAAATATTCACACTAAGAACAATTATAGAAGAATCAGTGGAAAGGCAATCGCCACTTATTATCACCTTCGTCGATTTTCAAAAAGCCTTTGATAGTCTACACCGCCCATCATTGTGGAAGATACTTACAATCTATGGTTTTCCAACAAAATATGTGAATATAATCAAAGCGCTATATGACAATGCAAGATGTTGTGTTAGAACAAATAAAGGGAATACAGAATGGTTTACAGTAGAAACAGGGGTGAAACAAGGCTGTATTATGTCACCACTACTTTTTGGAATAGCTATTGATTGGGTTATGAGAAACTATACCCACAATGAACAATTGGGTATAAAATGGACAAATGGAAAATTCCTGGGGGACCTGGATTTCGCAGATGATGTAGCATTCTTAAGTTCAACACCAAGACAATCCCAAGAAGCAATAAATAATTTGTGTCATCTCTCGGTTAAAATAGGTCTCCAAATAAATGCCTCTAAAACTAAAGCAATGAACTTTTCTAACGAGACCTTTGATATCATCTTGAACGGGGAAAAACTACAGAAAGTTGAAAGTTTCAATTATTTAGGCAGTAAAATGACTCAGGATGGTGACACAACAAGAGAAATCCATACTAGAATTGCTTTGGCAGCTAGCGCCTTCAATAGATTATCTAACATTTGGAAATTACGATCATTGAATATACATACCAAGCTTCGTCTGTTTAATTCAAATGTTATCTCAGTGTTAACATACGGCTGTGAGAGTTGGAAAATAACAAAATCATTGGAGAACAAGCTGAATACATTCGAGAACAAATGTCTTAGAAAACTCATGAACATCAGTTGGAAAGAATTCAAGACTAATCGACAAATAAGAGAAGACTCTAGGCAGAAATATGTCTCCGACTATATAAGGAAAAGACGATGGTCATATATCGGTCATGTCCTACGAATGCAAAACAACAGAATACCACTACAGGGGCTCACTTGGGTTCCTGAGGGTAAGAGGAAAAAAGGAAGACCAAAAGAAACACTCAGAAGAACAATAATAAGAGAAGGAAGAACGTTGGGCCTAAATAATGTGCAAGAACTAAGAGGAGTGGCGTCACAACGAGCAACCTGGAGAGCACTGGTTTCTGCCTTATGCGCCGTGTTTGGTGCTTAAAGAATTTATTATTATTATTATATCAGTATAAATGCTAGAATGCAAGGGTACTAAGCTGTTTTTATGAATATACTTATATGTTAATATTGATTCTGATACCTTGAAAATGTACTTTTTGATTTATATGAACAAAGATTAGGGAAAAAAAGATATATATGTTCTATGTACACAATCTAATGTTGCATAAACAGAAATAAGGTTCAATCTTGGAAAATTGTTCCACCTTGTACTTATTGGTTTATGTATGTACACAACCAAATGTTACATGAATGTACAGAAATGTCCAACTTTGATATTTACTTTTCTTACATTGTACCTACGGTTTATGAATGTATTTTATTGTATGTTGTAAAATGGACACGTCTTAGGAAACCTGACTATACTACCCCTTTACACTCCTACTTTGTCCTTCCTTTGTGCTAGCTTTCTCGAGGCTATTCAGTTGTGTGTGCTAACCATCTCCTGTTGAAACTTGTTCACAACCGTTCTACAACGCATACTGACCGCTATTTTTAAACCGGGGCCCTCATAGATTTCCTTCTCTACCCGGACAGCCCTTTGTATCTCCGATCCACCCTTCTGCTCTGGAGGCCAAAAGTACTCCCAGTGCATTTGATTAATTTTTGACTTATCTCAAATCATATAATTTCAGGAAACTTTATCTTTAAAATTGCAATAAATCGATGTTTGTGTTGAATACACTTGTTCTACGAGGGTAAACAAAATTTAAAAGATAATAATACTCAAATCTGTTGGCGGACAGGGCATTTTGGTTTTTTTTAAACATGATGAGGTCGGCATGACCTGGACAATCCCATATTAGTCGCCTAGCACAGCATGCCGAGGGTGAAGTACACCATATTTCTTCCTTGTTTTTTAAACATAATGAGGTTGGCATGATATGGACTATCCCATATTAGTCGCCAAGACAGCATGCCGAGGGTGAAGTACACCATATTTCTTCCTTGTTTTTTTTCAGTAACCCCCAGATACTATACTATGTTTAAGAATATACGTATATGTGTAGATTGTGACAAATTAAGAATGCTCATGGTTTGGAATGCTTATATGAATAAAGATCAGTTGGGAAAAATGTGAAAAATGTACGAAAAGACAACGAGCAACAGGCCTTTCCTACAAACATGTTGTTTGCCTGGTATTTGTTTCCATCTAAAGAAATGAAGAAATTTATCAAAAACATGGAAGGTATGATACATATAGAAAGGCGTTCCAACGATGTCTATCCAAGCTCCTTTTTACCCACTGTGTCGGGAATACACATACACCACATGGTTATTCTGATTTGGTTCTTAGTTACCTTATTAAGGTATTCCTAAATTTTAATTTTGATTTGATTTGATTCGTGTATGTATGTGTACAAAAGATACGGGTGAAGGCACGGGAGTCATTATATAAGTTTTTTTTTCTTATATTGTTTGTTGTACAATGCAAAGTTATGTAATATGAAATGAAAAGCAAATACGGTTCACTTTAAAAAAAAATATCAGCATCGCTTCTCGGCCTTTTGGCTAAGATCAAAGTGTATTAGCCAGGGCCAGGATGACACATAATTTTACACATTCTACTTAATAAAGTCAATAACCTCATTTTGAGCCCCAGAAGGGGTCATTTAAAAAAAATTAATGTGCGCGCCGAAAAGTTTCATCGACGCCAAAAAGCGCACTTCGACAATCTTTAAACACATTTTCTTACATTAGTATGACGCATCAATAGAGACCGCAGTCAGTGACTCATAGCTTGACTGCCTGCGTCAGGACCAGCGAACCAGAGCTGGTCAAGACCGTGCTCCACCTCCACGTGGTGGTCCTGGAAACAGTCTGCAGCAATGCAGGCTGGCTGAGCGAGTACGGATCGCAATGGGAAGGCAAACCCGGTCCTAAAAAATGCCGTGCAGAAGTCGGATGTGTCGACCGAAAGGTGCAGATATCACAGGTACGTTGTAAACAGACACAACGCAACCACCGTCCTTTTCAGGGCGAACGAAGAAGAAGAAGAAGAAGTATTTTCTCTTCTACCCTAGGGGCCGAAGTGACTAAGAAGTATGGCGGCTTCTAATCATAAAGGGATAGGGTTCGGTTCCCAGGCTAAGGAATATTTATGATGGAATTTTTTCAGAACCACTGGGTCCTAATCATGTCATACTCCCGATGATCCCCTAGGTAGTGTAATTGGATGCCTAGCCTTCTCAAGTAAGGACGAACAAATAGTAGGTTCCAAGTGCAAGTTGCACACGTTAATAATTCCCTTGCAGTTGGAAATCGTAAAGAGTAGGCCTTACGGACCTTGCCCAAGCAGAATTTACAAAATTAAGAAAACCTCTCCGATAAAAAAATATTTATAGAATGTATGATTCCTAAATACATACATTTGGGATTCTTGCCTGTGCTTTGGTGTTCGTGCACTGTGCTGATATCCTCCTTGAGATCTAAGGAAGGAGATCGGAGCACTGATGGAGTTGTCCGTGTGCAGTGAAGATGGTCCTTAAAACCAAACGACACAAACCTTTTCCACCTTAGGGTGTAGAGGTTAGCCACAGAGAGCGCCATGTTATCGTGTAAACTGCTTCCAGTCTAGTCCTCGGTCCTTCAGGGATTGTCTAATGTTGTCCTCCCAGCAAACTATGTGTCGTCCTGGAGATCTGGATCCCTGGCTATTGTCTTCCCATATGTGTCGCGGCAGCCGTTCTTTTCCAATACTACAGACGTGGCCAAACCACAGTAACTGGGACTGTTCCACTCTGCTTTGAACGACCAGTGCTATTGTAAATAAACACAGACAAAAAATGTGACAAAGGAAGAGAAACAGCGGTTACAGAAGAACATATTCTAATGAAGTTTTTGTTTTTGGATGTACGACAACAATATTCTGTGACGTTCGAAATTAACTTGTTTTCCTCGAAACACCAAGAGATGTTTAACCCATCAGCTACTAAATTCATTGCATCTAAGATACAGTGTTGTTCTGATTTGGATAAGCTGATTCTCGACTTACATGAATTAGAAAGTAGCCCATATTCATTACGGTGACAGGGCTGCATACAAGCAGATTATTTGTTTCTCTGGAACTGGAGGAATGGTCTACCTAGCTCTACAAACTCCTCGCCACAAAGCCACAGTTAACTTAATAAATAGACGTAAAAATTAATCGCATACACTAACGTACAGGAATGATGAGATTTGAAGTCCTGTAGAGCAGGGGCTCCCAGCCTATGGTGTGTCTACCACATGGGGATACGAGAAGCATCTCACGTGGTTACACATAATATTTAGTCAATAACTTGAGGATGTAGCTGTTACGTTTTGTTTTCTATCATGAATGTTAATATTATATTTCAGGATGGTTCCTTTGGCCACGATACCAGCTAGGGTAGTAAATCCTTCTGACACTGCAACCAGCCAACACCACTTAGAAGCATTTAAGTTACAACTGACTAAGTGGGCGAAATACAGTTTATTTTGGAAAGCACGTAGCTCCACAAATAGATAGGTCATGCCAACAGGTACTGGCAGATAATATGAAGTGGACGAAATACCGTCGATAGT
Organism: Oreohelix idahoensis; assembly: GCA_024509875.1. Classification (NCBI taxonomy): domain Eukaryota; kingdom Metazoa; phylum Mollusca; class Gastropoda; order Stylommatophora; family Oreohelicidae; genus Oreohelix; species Oreohelix idahoensis. Next base: position 24,999 of record JAMPIV010007403.1, on the reverse strand, counting down.
CGGTTCATGTCAGGAACGCTGTCATGTAGCTCTCAAATATGATTTATTTAAATGAACACTCAACACTGAGCAATTATACTTCTGGTCACTTCAGATAACTAGATGACTAGATATATGTCACCAAAGATCTTGGTGTTATAGTTATGAAAGAACTCCATTTTAAACACTTTAACACGCAGGAGCTCAAAGACATACGTTCACTCGCCATCACACACAATGCTCCATGCCCCGTACTTCTGTCCCTCTAGTCTCACGTGAACCAGTCAAGCATAGCGGCTTAACGTCACTCACCCGTCTTTTATAGTGACCCGTATAAAATAAACAAACAAAGAGCCCCGTTGAGCTAAACCTATATTAAGCACACTTGTTATGAATGTTACTTATAATATTACCCCCCCCCCCCCTTTCCGCAAAATAGTGGAAACAAATTTTTCATTATTTCTGTGGTGTGAGTATACCAACACCAGAGTGAAATATGGTAACATCAAATTTCACTATAAATAAGAACTAGTATAGCACCCAGGTTTCTGCCATAGGGTAGGCAATTAAACACTAAAAGTGTGGTCGATGTTTAATACCAAAGCCAATGTCTCCTATTAAACAAATTCCTTTTTAACCGCAACGAGAGGTCGCCATAACAAATATTAAACATATTTTTAAAAATGATGGTAGCAATACATGCACTCACATACCTCACACCGTCACATAACGCCTATCAGTCAAGTCTAGCATCAGTAGCCACTTAATTAATTTATGATCAACATCAAAAATGCAAAGCAATAAATAATATACAAATATACACCGACGTAAATAGATGAAATGAGGCAGACAATCATAATAGTAAGGTAAATGAATGCAACGTCTTTCGCTAAACAATTAAAGTCATGTGTACATCTGTTGCGAGCTGGGGTTTAGTTTGGTTGATATGGTGTGGTTGATGATGATGAGCAAATCGTGCTAGATGTAATGCGAATGTGTAAGGGTGGTCAATGGCTGGTTACAAGATGGTTCATAAGAAATGGACTTCAACGTCGGTGTAGTTGGGTCCAAAAAATACATCCATATTTATTCACGTGAGATAATACATTACAGTTCATGGCATTTGATTCACAATACGAGTACATTTGAATGCTCCTACAGTCCTCCTTAATACTTCACATATCTGGAATATTTATTAGCAGTGTCGTCACGGTTATCACTGAAGTATTGAACCTCAGACATGGGGTTAATATATTAAAGTTGCGATTTGCAATACTTCTCTGGAAAAACATATCCTTCCTCGAACTCAATCCTTCTGTTCGGAATCTTTATATAATATCATTGGCGACATTCGTAAAATATCAATCAATAAATAGATCAGAATATACACTAAGACACCCTAATATAACAAACCATGCACATGGTTAATGGTTGAAAGTGACGCTTTGCGTGCAAGCGTACCAAAAACTTAATTTTTAAAAAAATAAATACAACTCACTTCAAAATATTCACAATTTATCTTGGACACCACAGCGTACAGCTATCACTAAAAATCGGTTATCACCAATTTGTGTTACAAAACATTCCATATTGATTCACAAAATCCCGTGATGACTACCACTGTTTTAATTGGCGGGTCGGGAGAAGGAATGAAACAGTGTAAATGTCTTCAGATAATACTTGATATTGATCCTTGTGGAGATAGAATAATTAAATGTATTCAGATAATACTTGATATTGATCCTTGTGGAGAAAGAATAATTAAATGTCTTCAGATAATACTTGATATTGATCCTTGTGGAGATAGAATAATTAAATGTCTTCAGATAATACTTGATATTGATCCTTGTGGAGACAGAATAATTAAATGTCTTCAGATAATACTTGATATTGATCCTTGTGGAGATAGAATAATTAAATGTCTTCAGATAATACTTGATATTGATCCTTGTGGAGATAGAATAATTAAATGTCTTCAGATAATACTTGATATTGATCCTTGTGGAGACAGAATAATTAAATGTCTTCAGATAATACTTGATATTGATCCTTGTGGAGACAGAATAATTAAATGTCTTCAGATAATACTTGATATTGATCCTTGTGGAGATAGAATAATTAAATGTATTCAGATAATACTTGATATTGATCCTTGTGGAGATAGAATAATTAAATGTCTTCAGATAATACTTGATATTGATCCTTGTGGAGATAGAATAATTAAATGTATTCAGATAATACTTGATATTGATCCTTGTGGAGATAGAATAATTAAATGTCTTCAGATAATACTTGATATTGATCCTTGTGGAGATAGAATAATTAAATGTCTTCAGATAATACTTGATATTGATCCTTGTGGAGATAGAATAATTAAATGTCTTCAAATAATACTTGATATTGATCCTTGTGGAGATAGAATAATTAAATGTCTTCAGATAATACTTGATATTGATCCTTGTGGAGATAGAATAATTAAATGTCTTCAGATAATACTTGATATTGATCCTTGTGGAGATAGAATAATTAAATGTCTTCAGATAATACTTGATATTGATCCTTGTGGAGACAGAATAATTAAATGTCTTCAGATAATACTTGATATTGATCTTTGTGGAGACAGAATAATTAAATGTCTTCAGATAATACTTGATATTGATCCTTGTGGAGATAGAATAATTAAATGTCTTCAGATAATACTTGATATTGATCCTTGTGGAGACAAAATAATTAAATGTCTTCAGATAATACTTGATATTGATCCTTGTGGAGACAGAATAATTAAATGTCTTCAGATAATACTTGATATTGATTCTTGTGGAGACAGAATAATTAAATGTCTTCAGATAATACTTGATATTGATCCTTGTGGAGATAGAATAATTAAATGTCTTCAGATAATACTTGATATTGATCCTTGTGGAAACAGAATAATTAAATGTCTTCAGATAATACTTGATATTGATCCTTGTGGAGAAAGAAGAATTAAAAACCAACAAACGTTTAAATCAAAATTATTTTTTCTTGAAAATATGTTCTCCTATAAGAGATAAGCGTAAGATATTTGTAGGATGATAAAGTAGCTTAAATGACGTCAATATATGGCCTCAGGTCAATGTTTGCCAAAAATGCAGATGGACTAAAAAGTTCTAAGGTGACCAATAGGAACATACAACATACTGTACATATACATACATTTCTTTACGTGTCACCATTTAAATGTTAGGGGAGGTAACTTATGCGTTTGTTTCTTTAATTTTTAATTCAAGGGAAAGAATTAAACCATTACACAAATGCTAAAAAAATAAAAGATTCTCGTTCAGTTTTAATTACATCTGGTTAAAAACAAAAATATATAAAGCAAAAAATATTGTTTTATGCCCAGTTTAAGAAAAACTGTTACATTCTATTTGCAAATGTTGTTATTTGCTGCTATTAATAAACATTAAAACAATATTTTACTTGATGCACATTGTTGTTGTTCGTCCATCACGGGTGATGAAGACCACTCTGTTCATCCAATTATTTAAGAATATGTTAGGTTAGTCTATGGGTACGAAGGTGACTGAAGAGCCCGATGAGGGCCTGGAAAGATCTTGGACAGTGTGGGCAGGGAATGTTTGCTTCATGTGAAGGTTTTATTTCACGGTCCTTTCTAGCTTGTCTCCGCTGTTCTGCTGCTGCTCTTCTGGATGATTCGCATGCTGCTGCACCTTTACGAAGAGAATATCCGATCAGTGGAAGATTAATATGGCCTTAGCTACTTGTGTAATCTGCGACTACGTCTGCCAGCGTAATAACGTCCTGCCGCTTCGTCGCTCGTTCAGGACTTGTTGTGAGTAGATGGATGAATGGATAGAATGGATGAAAGAGTGACTTGCGCGGTGATTTGGATTAAATATGAGGAAGATTGCGCAATTAAATATAGAAAAAAAAAAAAAAAAAAAAAAAAAAAAAAAAAAAAAAAAAAAAAAACCGAATCAACTCTCGCCTGGGTCCATCTCAATCCAGTGGCAAAGAAGTTAAAGACGAACTGGAGATTACAGTCAGGTTTGTGGATTGGGCTTTCTACGTGCCTCGCCGTGCTCCTTACGCTCCACAGCGCGTTGCTGGTAATCGCCGTCATGCCCGTTGAACCAACAGGTGGTTTCTTCCGCGCAGTCTATCGAATGTGATGCACATAACGATGAAGTGAAAACTTAGGTTTTCTGCTACTTTTAATGATACTATTTTTAATGTCCATTTTCTTATGGTGTAAAATTATCGATGAGCGCTGAAACGCGTTATTTATCAATCATAATAACGAGTCTACGTCCAGCGCAGTTGTTTAAACACACGGACAATAATTATACCGAGGAAGAGAAACAACTGTTACAGATAAACACAACTCCAAAGAAGTTTCTGTTTTGATGTATAACGACTTTTTACGTGATGTTCATAATTTAATGGTATGTCTTCCTAACAGAAAGATCATCAACAAACCTGAATAGTTATAACAAGTCAACAGGTTAAAGACACATGGATAGAACATAATAACAAAATGACTGAGGCAGACATGGTATAGCTGCATACGGATATCACATTAGTTAATAAAGATTGTCCCACAATGCCCAGTACCAGACACAATAAGACCTAATAGACAGAAAAGAAATACATTGGCAGCATAAAAGAATTGACGCTTTTGTCGAGGAACTTAGCAAGCTAACAAGTTATAGATAAAACTGGCGTGTACTGGTACAGCACTTATCGTCTGTAGTGAATCAATGGTCGCGTGTTCTGAGACAAGCTAAGACAAGTCACCTGTAAAATCAGTAACATTAGTCTCATGTCACATTTACATAAATGAATTCAAATAATTCAATCCATAAAAGCACTAGTAACCAATTAAAATAAGAAACTGGTTATCTGTTTTTGCTTCTCGTTACAACCATGTTTATTATTCCAGTACTTAAATCATCTTATTTATTCTGCCTTTTGTCTGTCGTAAATAAAAATGGTTCACATCAGTTCGTCACTATCATTGGTTCAGTCAATGTTGAGATTTACAAAAAGGTTTAGTTATGTAAAGTGTTATTGTGATTTACTTCTCGTTTGTAAACAAACATATTCGTGGTACAGAAGGTCTTCGATATACGTCGCGCCGATATACGTCGTTTCGCATATACGTCGTTGATTAATTTAGGGAAGGTAAACTCGATATACATCGTATATTTTCGCACTTATGCAGTTTGAACAGGAACGTACATGTGTATTTCCCTCTAATCTTCTCTTTCATCTTCTGTAATGAAATTCATAATTACATATAGCATATAACGTGTAAAACTATTATAGGGTATGTACAAAAAAGTATAGTAATAAGTATGTATTAACTACTTAATTGAAAAGGTCCATTTAACAAAACTGTACAGCCATTACTGTATACTGTAAATAATAATTTTAGAGAATATATAATGAAATAAAAATGTAAATAATAAATAAGTAGTATATTTTTTTTTTAAATCAACAAAGTAAATGACGTTAGATTATTTCTGACATAAAAAAGTCAGAGAACCTCAACAGCTAGTCACAGAATCAGCACAAACTTCAGCTACAGTTGTAGCAACTTCAAGTGCTGAGTAGCAGCAATTATAACAGGAAGAATAATGTAAAAATTAAATTATTTTTATGTTTTATTGATAATTTATTAGTGTATTTTTAAATTCTTATTCAGCAATTACAATAGATTATACTGTATTACAGTTTAGTGTACAATAAAATATTCATATGCCTATAGACTTCCATATAAAGTCAAATATTTAAGTTGGTCTGGAACGTTTCTACCACATAATATGAGTTAGCGTTTCTCAAACTTTTTTTGTTGTCTCAGGACCACTTTACACTCTTAAACAATATTGAGTACCCTAAGAGATTTTAACTATGTGTGTTATGTATATCGATATTTACCGTATTAGAAAACGTGCATATTTATAGCCTAAACGTACTACCTTAGAAACGTATTTAAATAAAAAATACACAAGTACACATTATATTAGCCGTCAGAATGATGACGTCATTACACGCCATGTGGCGTCTGGAAAACTCCACTGGACACTCGTGAGAGAATGAGAGTGAAAAATGCAAATAACGTCTTAGATTATTCTGAAGATTGTTTCCACAGCGCGGACCACATGAAAGGGTCTCGGCGACCTCTTTTTGAGAACCGCTACATTAATTTAATGTAAAACTGATGAACGATATACGCCGTTTCGATGTAAGTCGAGCTTTTTTAAGGAACATAACTATAACGTACATCGAGGATCCCCTATTTACATAACAGACTCACATAATATATTCTCACACACGATAATCATGGCTTTATATAGCAGACTCACAGAATATATTCTCACACAAGATAATCGTGACATTATATAGCAGACTCACAGAATATATTCTCACACAAGATAATCGTGACATTATATAGCAGACTCACAGAATATATTCTCACACACGATAATCGTGACATTATATAACAGACTCACAGAATATATTCTCACACAAGATAATCGTGACATTATATAGCAGACTAACAGAATATATTCTCACACAAGATAATCGTGACATTATATAGCAGACTCACAGAATATATTCTCACACAAGATAATCGTGATAGCAGACTAACAGAATGATTCTCACACAAGATAATCGTGACATTATATAACAGACTCACAGAATATATTCTCACACAAGATAATCGTGACATTATATAACAGACTCACAGAATATATTCTCACACAAGATAATCGTGACATTATATAACAGACTCACAGAATATATTCTCACACAAGATAATCGTGACATTATATAGCAGACTCACAGAATATATTCTCACACAAGATAATCGTGACATTATATAGCAGACTAACAGAATATATTCTCACACAAGATAATCGTGACATTATATAGCAGACTCACAGAATATATTCTCACACAAGATAATCGTGACATTATATAGCAGACTCACAGAATATATTATATAGCAGACTAACAGAATATATTCTCACACAAGATAATCGTGACATTATATAGCAGACTCACAGAATATATTCTCACACAAGATAATCGTGACATTATATAGCAGACTCACAGAATATATTCTCACACAAGATAATCGTGACATTATATAGCAGACTAACAGAATATATTCTCACACAAGATAATCGTGACATTATATAGCAGACTCACAGAATATATATAGCAGATTCACAGAATATATTCTCACACAAGATAATCGTGACATTATATAGCAGACTCACAGAATATAATCTCACACAAGATAATCGTGACATTATATAACAGACTCACAGAATATATTCTCACACAAGATAATCGTGACATTATATAGCAGACTCACAGAATATATTCTCACACAAGATAATCGTGACATTATATAACAGACTCACAGAATATATTCTCACACAAGATAATCGTGACATTATATAGCAGACCCACAGAATATATTCTCACACAAGATAATCGTGACATTATATAACAGACCCACATAATATATTCTCACACACGATAATCATGTCTTGATATAGCAGACTAACAGAATATATTCTCACACAAGATAATCGTGACATTATATAGCAGACTCACATAATATATTCTCACACAAGATAATCGTGACCTTGAAACTGACTCACGGAATATATTATCACACAAGATAATCGTGGCTAGAGATAACAGAATGACATATACTATTCACACACAAGATATTCGTGGCTTTACATATCAGACTCACAAATACTATTCACACAAGACAACAGGGATCACACACGATAAAACAATTGTTATACAGACCATCCAGGACACACACAAAATGAAGCATATTAAAAGCTCAACAGAAGAGAATAAGTGACTATCTGCAGACTCCGCACGGGCCACCATAGACTGGGACATAATCTATTTAACAAGCTAACTACCGATGAGTGTAACTGTGGAACTGATAAAATGACTGCTGAACATCTGCTTCAAAGATGCCCCAACAGTCCCAGAATGACCTCAAAACTTTTTATTTCTTGTGCCATCCGGTAATTCATTTTGTGCTCTTCACGTTCTATTTTCCTACGTCGGACAATATTTGGTATTTTCGAGTCACTTGTTTACACTTCTTCCTGTAATAATTCGCCATGTCTGTTTACCTGATCATCCTTGCTGAGATTCGATACAGGTAACCTGATTGGCCGCTAGTCATTTTCGTGTAGTGACACTAGGTGTTTGTGTTTGCACAAGGAGCGCCGTTTATATGACACAGACCAGAAGACGGCCGAAATGTTGTAATCGCTTCATGACAGAAATCGTTACGAAGACATTATTTGTGATAATGTAGGAAGTCGTGATAATCGACGAAAAAAACAATTCCTTATATGGAAAGGGACTTTTCAAAAAAATCAGGCATAATTTTCCTAAGAGGAAATTGTTGAGATAAACGTCATCAAAACACGTATGATTGAATACAATTGGCTGGGCTTTTCTAGGTGTTATAAACAATACCTCTGACTGCAGCCTGGCCAGATAATACAACCACAGGCGTGGTACGAAAGTTGCAATTTAAACTGACACTTTCGTCGGTTTAGAGCACTGTGAAACTCGCTTCATCAAGAATACAACCATCTAGCTAGAGAAAGGAATAGGAATAAAATTCCATTTATCGGATTGTACCTTGTTTGAGCATGATGTGGACTTATTTCTTACTTATATATGATTTAATCTGACACTTTCGTCGGTTTAGAGCACTGTGAAATTCACCTCATCAAGAAAAAAACCAGCTAGTCATAGAAAGGAATAGGATTATAATTCCATTTATCGGACTGGACCTTATTTTAGCATCTTTAGGATTTATAACCCAGAAAAAATTTACCTACATTAATACGGAAAGCCGGAATCCTAGAATCTGAACACAAAGTCAGAGTGTTTTCCTGGTGTAAATACGCCAGACCTCGTGTAAGAGGCATTTTAAACAAGTTGCCTTTACTATTTATCTGAGCCAGGAGTCAGTATTCCCAAGAGATTTTGGGGTAGACTGTACATTTCGAAATTCTATATTTTTGATTTATTAACATGTAAAAATTGCTATTGGATGTCCAAGTCATACGAGGCTGGCAACCTCAGCATAAAGAACAATGATTTCATGAATAATCACTGCAAGAGCTGGTGACTGCTTTATGCTGGTTTCTCAAAGAGATCCAAAGCAGAGGTAGTCCCAAGATCCATATGGAGCAGGAAGTGGATGATGATAGAACTGATGTACATACTTATTATATTTTTCACTTGGTCAACCAGTGCACCTCTAAAGATATTCAATATAAATGTAATGAATTTTTTCTGCTGACTGGGATTAATATTAATACTCAGAGAGGGTAAAGTTTTGAGGTAGATGGGATGTGGGAATAAAAATAGGGGGGGGGGGGATGCACATGATTGTAGATCAGGAAACCCAATATTCAGGAGAGTATCTGTTTTTCTTCTTTCATAATAATAGTCGGTGGTACCAGTAAAGGGTGCTATCTCAGGAATAAAGTGTGTGGTATAAGTGGCCTGCTGTCAACGCTAGACACCATCACCAAGAGGGTCTTGAAGACGCTACACCAGCTTCGTGATTACTCCCTGATATTCTTAGAACGTGTCACAACCTCCAGACTTGACCAGTGACGTGAGTGAACCAGTCCATAACCTGCAAAGAACCAAACATCGGCTGGAGCAGGAACCAACAAATTTACTCGCAGCTAAGTACAAACTTAAAAGCTGCCAAGTGAAATTTCAGTCAATTCCCTTAATATCTGTGACGTCACCATGTGATGATTATGTTTCAAACAATAAGAATGGTTCATTTTACACTATTAAATATATTTGCTTATTATATATATATACTTACTTACTTACTTAGTCGTTCCCCTTCTACCGTGAGGTGTAGAGGTTTGGAAGAGAGCGACAGACTATCCTATCGGCTGTCTTCCTCCTGGCCTGGTTCCATTCTAGTCCTCGGTCCTTCAAAGATTGTCTAATGTTGTCCTCCCAGCGGACTCTGGGGGGGGGGGGGGCTTGTCGTGGTATCCGATCTTCTCCCATTCTGCAACATCAAACATCTTAATATATCTCTTGGGTCACAAAAGGCCTTGACGTGTTGGGTAGATATATATATATATAGTTATTTACCTTCTGTGCTAAGTCACATTAAAACAGCAACTTTAAGTTTTATTAAATCTTGGGGGCTAAATCACACAATTTCTCTTCACAAAAGAGTATCTAGCTAAGTCACATTCAGCATTGTTCTTGATTTCTGAGTATCTTTTGAAGACTCCCTCAAGGTAGAAGCACTCTATTGGCATCTCTGCCAAGAGTAATCTTGGACTGCTTTCTTTGAAAATATTCAAGTAGACGCCTGATAGTGTTTGAGAAAGAAGAAGTATTGTTTTTTGGAACACGGCTCAATTGTCAATCCCCTATAGGCGTGATTAGAAAGCTCATTTGTATAACAGACTCACGGACAAGATAACCAGGTCAAGTGATGTCATTATAATCTTTCAAGAAACGTAACTTTTGCCAAGGGAAGTTACTGGTCTAACAATACAACAATAAAACTCACTGATATTAATGTCATATTATATAATTTTGGATTATGTTTATAATTAAACAAATTATAAAGTACACGCAAACTGTCTGAAAAAAAAAACGATTGTATTTGATGTTATAAATCAAACTTAAAAAAAATAGTTATTAAACAAGTTGGTTTTCACTTAATGCACTTGTCAAAGTAGTAATTTTTTATTTGCTCTGCATCCTCTTAATGGTAATCACATTAACACCGCAAGTTGATTCATGTTCACATCCCAAAGTTCACTCAGCGCTGAGAAGCACTTTTCATCTATGTATTAAACACCACCATCACCAACTGCCACATCTACAACGAAGGTCGACTACAAGTGATGTCCAACGTCTTCTACCTCTGGTCTTAATGGTAAACGTTGATGAACCATCTCTTGATGTTATCTTCCAGCTTACAGCGCTGTCTTTCTCTTGTACGTTTGCCTTCATCGCTTCCTTCCAATATAGTCTTCAGCAAGGTATTATGCCTTTTCATATGGTCAACACGTTTTTGCTGTCTAAATTTGATATTTTATTTTAATATCTCTTTTTATTCCGAGATTTGCTAGTACGTTATATTTAGTTTGTCTTCTCTTTCTACTAATTGGTTGGATATTAATTATTTGTCTTTTGTTGTTGAATGTCGCTGTAGCCATTATTATTCTCCTCTTGATTTCTGTTTCACATCTGCCATCTCTTGTTATTATGTGACCAAGATATGAGAAACTTTTGATTTCTGTTTCACATCTGCCATCTCGTGTTATTATGTGACCAAGATATGAGAAACTCTTGAATTGATCCAAGATTTTCCCATCTATTCTTGTTTGTAATATTGGCTTATCATCTGCTTTGTTAATTATCATTCTCTTTTAAATATAAGTTTTGCTTCGTTTTAGCGAGGAGCGCCCCGTTAAACTTAGATGCAAGGTCTGACGGTTATATTAGGATGCTTATTCAAATATTAAAGCCTTGTGGTCTAGTATTTACTTACATCTGTTAATGACCATTTTTTGTCAATGTTAATGTTCAACCCATAATCATAACTTACGAAGTTTACTTGCATTATTAGTACTTGTAATTATTTTTCACTTTCAGCTAACAAAACTGTATCATCTGTATATTTAAGTTTGTTTATTGATCCCTCCCGATGGTTAGTCCTTGTATTTCCTTTATCTGTTTGAAGCAGCTTTTCTATGTATAAATTCAATATCCAGGGTGACAGTACGCAATCTTGTCTGACGCCTCTCTTTATCCGTCACACACCAAACTGTTCTACCTCAACTTTATTGTCTGCCTGACGTTTTGTTTTATTTCTTATATGATCGTGAGCAATATTTTTATTGTTTGACTCATTAGGTTGATTTTGTTTTAAGGAGCTACGTTAAGATTTCGCACGTGACCAGTGTTTGTGATTGTCTTCGGTTGTTTCTTCTCTCTCTGTTGCGTAGTTCATCATCAAGCTTTTGTAGTTCTTCAGTTCAACACGGTTTGTAATTCTGTCTTGTCTCTCTGATAATAGACTCGGTGGCTGCTAACTGGGAATGATTTGTAATGTTTACAGAACTACAGATGATCTAACTGGCATAAATGTGTAATTTAACAGACCTACAAACGAGCCAACTGGGACATATTTGTAACGTTCAAAGACCTACAGATGAGCGGACTGGGATATATTTGTAATGCTGACAGAGCTATAGACGGGCTAACTGGGATAGATTAGTAATACTGATAGAACTGCAGATGGACTGACTGGAGCAGAATTACAACGCTGTCACATAGGTTTTTTGAGATTATTAATAAATGTCATAGTGGTATGAGAAGGATTGTTGAAACCATTACCTAAAACAATCAATAGTTTGACAACAAATACGATTTCAAGTAAGCAGAAACTACACATCAAACCCCAGCTTCAACAACTGACTATAAATATTACAGTTATATAACTACGGGTAGAAAAATAAAGCAGACATTCCACCAAGAACGAACCAAAATCGTAGAACAAGAGAGACAGTTTATCATTGACATATCAAAGAAAAAATAAACAATCCAAATAAATAATTACTTATTGCAATTTTAGACACCATACGTCAAATCATCATTGACAAAATCATAAATCAGCTGGAGTTACGGAAGACCACGATTAAATGTTTCAGACCTAAGAGTCTTTTATATTTGGACATGCGCCCTAATATAACCGACTAGGTTGAACGGGACGCGCCTCGCCAAAACGAGGCAAAAGTTTTACATAAAAAAAAGGAAGACCACACTATCGGTAGACACAAGAGGAAACGAAAAACACACATGGATCTTCATTTCAGCTAGTAGTACTTTTAACGACACGTCGGCACACTGGCAATAATAGATATAGAGGTAAAATCATTACACTTAAAAAATATAATTAAATAAGTATATGGATTGAATAAGCAGGAACACTCGAATAAACCTTACGACGTGGCGGTCAGACAGGCAGCTAGCGGTCCTTCACAGAAATAGACCTTTTCATGGCTAATATAAAAGTCCCCCCCCCCCCCCCCCCCTTTTTCCACATAATTAAATTTCAAAGGGCAGAAATAACAGTACAGCAAAATGTAATAAAAATGGGCACAATACACCAAGCTTATAACCGAGATATCACACCTCTTGTCAGGTTTTGACCGGATGTCGAATCTCAGAAATAAGTGAAACAAAAAGAAAAAAAAACTTAACCATGTGATACTTTAAGCAGCAGAGACAGGAAAGTTAGGGGAAAGCATCATATTTACTTCAAAGGGAAACAATGTAATTAATAACAAAAATTATAATAAATAACATGTTTTTATACGTTTTTTTATTTATATGAATATTTTAGACCAAATTATAAAAGGCATAAAAAAGATACTTATTTTTGTTAGTACATTTTTAATATCGTTACACACTGTGTGTGTGTCTTATGTTTAGTTTTATAAAACGTTAAAAAATTAGGAGTTTGATGCACGTGTTAAAGTAGTAAGCACGTATATGCCCTGCCACTTTCAATGCTAATTACTTAATTAAACTTCAAGCGTTTCACTCGCAGGCATAAAAAATATTTTACACTGTACAACCCAATGCCTAATATCTGGCTTTTGGCTGGGATCATGTGTCTAGACACAGGGACCGGTACAGTGACATTCATGTGTCATTAGGTCTCTTGTGTCAGAACACAGAAGATCACTACAGTGACACAGTTTGTCATTGGGTCTTCTTGTGTTGGGACATGTGGTCTTGACCAGGGCCGGGTTTGGGCGGGTACTAATGCGACCTCATGCGAGGAAAAAAAAAGCGACCCCAAGCGAGGAAAAAAAAAAAAAAAAAATCTGGCTTTTGGCTGGGATAAAAAAATCTACACCAACCACAGACCGGTACAGTAAAACGAAAATCAAGATGCAAGATTGTGTGCCAGTCAAATGTACAAAAGTGAGGACACATGTTGTCATTGGGTCTTCTTGTGTTGGGAAATGTGTCTTGACCAGGGCCAATGCACAGAGAATCGAGGACAAAAACATATGGACACACGATACGACAAAAAAAAAAAAAAGACATTTTCAAAACTGTTATTTTACACCCAAGGCAAGAATGCCTTTTATATCTGCTCTCGCTTTTGGTTTGGGATCATGTGTCTAGACACAGGGACCGGTATTTCAGTACAGTGACATTCATGTTTCATTAGGTCTCCAGCGAGTGTCAGATTTTAACAGTCCCACTATCCCTTGAAGATCAAATACAGTGACACAGTTTTGTCATTGGGTCTTCTTGTGTTGGGACATGTGGTCTTGACCAGGGCCGGGTTTGGGCGGGTACTAATGCGACCTCATGCGAGGAAAAAAATATGCGACCTCAAGCGAGGAAAAAAAAAAAAAAAAGGCATAAAAAATGTTGACACCAACCACAGAAAGAGCAGCACACAGATTAAAACGAAAATCAAGATGCAAGATGTGCCAGTCAAATGTACAAGAAAGTGAGGAACACATTTTCTATAAATGTAGTACAATTATACCAGCACAGAGAATCGTACAAGACATACTGGACACACATACGACAAAAAAAAAAAAAGACATTTTCAAAACTATTATGGTTAATTCATTTCCCAAGGCACTGCCAGACATCCATTTTAAATTAATCCTTTTGCTCTCGGAATTTGGTTTTTATAAATTTTGGAATGTCGCATTCAATCAGTATTTCAGTACAAAGTTATCCGATCGGCCTTTCTCCTAAATGTGTTCCTCCAGCGAGTGACGCTTATTTTAAAACCTGTCCACTATCCCTTGATAACTATACCTCGACCTGCCAAATATTCTTAAATCCAAGCCTTCAGTTTATACGAAGGTCCCTTTCCTATAACCTCCCCGACCCCCCATCTCACTGCCAATTACGTGGTATTCCATCACCTGTGTTCTTTTTTTTCCTACCTTCCCCACTCCCTTTAGCACACATCCTCATCCTCCCCCCTCCTCCTCTACACACACAACGTAAAAGGTGAGGGACTAAATCACACAATATTGTTACCTTAAGTACATGTGAGAGAGTGTGTGCAAGTTCACAATTTTTCATCCTCCCTTTTGTCAGGTCCGCAGAGAGAAGCCGGCCTTTAAATTATTATTATTTTATTTTCTATGTATCTATTATTATTATTGTTATTATCTTATTATGTTTACATTTTAATGCATATGTACTGTGTAGTCTATTTTAAAATTTATGTGCTGAAGACTAGCTCTATAACTAAAACCTGTGTGCTGATAATGACTAGCTCTATAAAGACCCTAATAAAAAACCTGTGTGCTGAAAGACTAGCTCTATAACTAAAAAAACCTGTGTGCTGAAAGACTAGCTCTATAACTAAAACCTGTGTGCTGAAAGACTAGCTCTATAACTAAAACCTGTGTGCTGAAAGACTAGCTCTATAACTTAACCTGTGTGCTGAAAGACTAGCTCTATAACTAAAACCTGTGTGCTGAAAGACTAGCTCTATAACTAAAACCTGTGTGCTGAAAGACTAGCTCTATAACTAAAACCTGTGTGCTGAAAGACTAGCTCTATAACTAAAACCTGTGTGCTGAAAGACTAGCTCTATAACTAAAACCTGTGTGCTGAAAGACTAGCTCTATAACTAAAACCTGTGTGCTGAAAGACTAGCTCTATAACTAAAACCTGTGTGCTGAAAGACTAGCTCTATAACTAAAACCTGTGTGCTGAAAGACTAGCTCTATAACTAAAACCTGTGTGCTGAAAGACTAGCTCTATAACTAAAACCTGTGTGCTGAAAGACTAGCTCTATAACTAAAACCTGTGTGCTGAAAGACTAGCTCTATAACTAAAACCTGTGTGCTGAAAGACTAGCTCTATAACTAAAACCTGTGTGCTGAAAGACTAGCTCTATAACTAAAACCTGTGTGCTGAAAGACTAGCTCTATAACTAAAACCTGTGTGCTGAAAGACTAGCTCTATAACTAAAACCTGTGTGCTGAAAGACTAGCTCTATAACTAAAACCTGTGTGCTGAAAGACTAGCTCTATAACTAAAACAGTAAGACTGGCTGTATCTTCTTCTTCCTTCTTCCTCGTTCGTCCTGAAAAGGACGTTGGTTGCGTTGTGTCTGTTTACGCCGGAGCTGTGATATCTGCGCCTTTCGGTCGACACCTCCGACTTCAGCACGACATTTTTTGGGACCGGGTTTGCCTTCCCTCTTTGATCTCTACTCTCTCAGCCAGACTGCAGTGATGCAGCCTGTTTCCAGGACAACCACGTGGAGGTGGAGTAGGGTCTTGGTCAGCTCTGGTTCGCTGACCCTGACGCAAGCAGTCAAGCTATGGGTCGCTGACTGCACTCTCTATAGCTGTATAACTAAAACGTAAGACTGGCTGAAGAAATGTAACTAACTAAAATTATTATTTTTTTACAATCAAAACAATAAATAATTAATTTGTGGGAAAAAAGTAGGAAATAAAAAACTTACTTATTTTTATTAGTACATGTTTTATATTGTGTGTGTGTCTTATGTTTAGAGTTAAAAGACTTTAAAAATAAGGAGTTTGATGCACATGTTAAAGTAGTGAACATTTATATGCTCTGCCACTTTCAATGGTAATGTGCAAATACAGTTTTAACCATTTCACTCGCATATGTGCGCATTTTTTTTAAAATGTGCGCATTGACAACAGCAGGGTGCCTGATTTATGGAGGCATCCTCCCTCTAGTGAGTCCATTTCCAGATCGAAAAATGCAGTTGGATATTTTGCTTCCATCTCAAAAAGGTTTCAGTTTACACCGTTAGAAGATGATAACCACAATTTTAACAACGAAATAAAAGCAAAAATAACCGGCCGTCAGACCGCGACAAACGCGTCACCATCTTTCCTCATGAGTGCGCTGATGGGCCCTGGTGGAATACCGAGCGATGGCGTCTCTTTTCTCTACAAATTTGAGAATCCCGTCCGCTGGTATTTCAATCTATCCATGGACGTGTCTTCGAGAAACTGCACGGAAGGAAAGTACAGCTTTCCAACCCAGAACTAACCCTGCATATTGAGCTTGAAAAAGAGCGATCAAAAGTCACCCTCAGTTGGCTTCCGCCAACAATGAAAGAAACGAAACCGCTGCCCGAAAAGACCAGGGAAAGATCTCAGCACAAATTGGCCAAGACTACAAACGAACAGTACGGAGCTCGCTAAGAGCAACGACGAAGAACCCGCAGAGCCTTTGACCACGGAGGATGGGTGGAAAGTAGTTTCCTATCCCAACTCCCGGAACAAGAGGCAGCGACGACATTAAGCCACCGACAGTCCAGGTGATGGAACAAGTACCAGTACAGAAATGGAAAACAACAAAACACCCTTACATCCCATGACACCAAGAAAAACAAGCCAGCGAGTAGCAAGACCCAAGACCCATGAGAAGATACGCAACGATAGATCAACACAAGAAACTGCACTTCCAGACATCGTAGCCCAACCCAACCCAGCAGATCCAAGTCAGACAACCACCCCAACACAGGACCTGGAAGACAACACAAACTACACATCACCGACCAGATCAACTACCAGACTCGTAGACCTAGACGACGGTGGAAATACTTGCTACAACAACCAAGAAAGACCATAAGACCAATTTGACAACGGTATGTAATATATCCCACAATGTCATTACAAACATATCCTTTTTATTCATTGTATATTAGACCTGTAAAAAGCCAGACGGAATTTTGATAATAAATGTAATGTTTGTGGCCTTCGCTCAAAACTACATCACATCATAACACTTATACATAAACACAAGCCAGACTTTATACTTTTGCAGGAAACAAACACACACAGACGAACATGCGTTACAAATCACATCCCAGTTAAGACTACGACACTGACGTTTTAGTTTACCCATACACAACACAGGTTCAGGAGCAACTATACTACAAACATCAGACAGATGGGAAATACTTAGGACAAACCGAGACAACGAGGGCAAGATAGCCATCGCTCATGTAGGAAATAACATACACACATACAAGGTAGTGAATATACACGCTCCAGCAAACTACAACCACCAACTACAATTTTACGAAAATATAGAAAACTTGCTCACTCAGTCACACAGATGACATAATATTATATTAGGAGGTGATTTTAACTGCGTTTTGACAGATATGGACGTTGTTGGCGGAGTAGTTAGAACACAGATAACGAGAGCAAACAGAGATGACGCACACCAACTAGACATAATACAAACCATAATGGATACGCACTGCTTATTAGATGCCTGCAGACACACACACCCCCACAGTATTAAAACAACGCATGCACCCACCGCACACAACAGAGCTGCACGATTAGACATAATCTATGTGCCGTCAACACACCACATAATTCAAGCAAAACACTTGCCAGAAGCTCTCAAGTTCACAGATCACAAAGCAGTACTCGCAGCCGTTAGCACCACACAAGGAAGCGCGCATTCCAAACGTTCTCCACACTGGAAATTCAACAACACTTTGCTCCAAAACTAAATATACGTAGAGCACATGACTAAACTAATTCTTACATATACAAGTGACATACTAATGGATTATATCCAAGAACACTGGGAAACACTTAAAAGCACCATACGCGAACGAACACATCTAATGTCATCCATCATACACAGACACCGCATACAACAAGAGACATTGATAGAGAAAGCTATACAACTAACAAAGCAAACAGACAAAAACTCTCCCTCCATTCTCACGCTACAAAATGAACTAGAACAATAGGTTCCAAGGAGCCCTGTTACGGACAAAACTCAACACAATCACACAAGAGACTCCCAGCAAACAATACACGGCGATAGCACAAAATATACAACGCTACATGCAGATAGGCCAAATAGTGGATTTAGAAGGGACCACACAGACAGAAACACAACACATAGTGCAGGCTTTCGAAAGTTACTATAGGAACCTGTACACAGAAGAAAATGTTCAACCATATATACAAGATAGATTTATGCAATTTACAAAAATATTGTCTGACGCAGACAAACAAACACTAGACACTGAGCTGACACTAACAGACATAACACTCGCAGTGAATGCAATGCAAAAAGACAAATCACCAGGACCTGTCAAACTTACGACAGAATTTTACCAACACTTCTTTCCTTCCCTAGGGCTTCTTTTACTACAAGTATACAAAGAAGCACACCGATTACGGAAACAACGGCAGATGGATCTATTTGTTGTTGCCCTAAAGAGATACGCCGCTAGGCGTGATGGGAAACTACAACAGAGAAAATCAATCTGCTGTTGCCCTTAAGACGCCACAAGGCGTGATGGCCTCTGACTGCTTGGTCGGTCTTTGGCTAAGGACGGAAGAAGAAGAGAAGAAGAATACAAAGAAGCCTTTGAGAATAAGGAACTCTCACCAAGCCTAAACATGTCTCACGTCACTCTAATACCAAAACCAAACTCCGACAAAACACTCCTTAAAAACTACAGACCAATATCACTCTTAAACGTAGATTATTAAAATTTTAACAAAAGCTCTAATAAACTAAAACCATTCATGGCGACCCTCATACACGAAGACCAGCAGTGTAGCGTCCAGCACAGAAACATCAATCAACACACACATTTCATAAGAGACATAATCACCTACACACACCAGAATGATTGTCAGTCTTCGATTCTTTCCCTTGACCAGGAGAAAGCCTTTGACAGAATATCGCACTCATACCTCCACAAAACATTACTACATTGCAACGTATGTGAACACTTCAGACAATGGAATAATATTCTGTACATAAAGCCCCAGAGCAAAGTGTTAGTAAATCATACATTGAGGCTAACAAGATCTGTAAGGCAGGGATGCTCTCTCGCTCTCTCTTTTACTGTATGTTCTTGCACTAGAACCACTACTAGAGAACATTAGAAAAGACAGCTCTATTAAAGCACTTTCATACAAGGGAAAGGTGAACAGAAGTTGCTCGCCTATGCAGACGACACCATCTTTTTCCCACAAACAAAAAGTCTATAGAAATTATCCTAAACACATTCACAGCAAAGGTAGCGGAGCAAAAGTAAATGTTCAAAAATCAACAATAATGGGCATAGGCAAATGGAAGAACAAAGCAGACTATCCCTTTGGACTAACACCAACAAACAACATCAAAATATATGGTATAATCTTTCCCTCACACCCAAATTGCACACACAGAGACATGTGGAAAAATCTAACATCCAAAATACGAGACATGCTGCACAGATACAAATACAAAACTACAACGATTTTTGGACGAAGTTTAATTGTAAATATATACATTTTCAATAAGCTACTTTACATTGCCACAGTTTTCGACCCACCAAAACAGAATTTCACGGATTTACAAGTGTAAACAGGTCAGAGCATTCGTTTTTTGTCGCACTATTTTCAGCATTAAACACAAGACACTCATACAAGAAAAGAAACACGGAGGGACTGCCCTTCAAGACATAGAAACAAAGATCCAGGCACTCAGAATTAAACACACAGGCAGCATCATCAAACACCCAGAACGACACACACTAGCTCATTATTACGTGGGACTCAGACTTTCCAAACTGAGACCACACAACGAACAACGCAATCCCCCATCACTTCGGCCCTATGCCCTCATTTTATAAGACATGCACACAAGCCATCCAAGGACATGAAAAATTAATTCACCAGAGAACAAATGCAATATATAAACATTTAGTTAAACTCCAAGCACCACCATTACACCTAAGAATAAAAACATGCTATAAAAAATACACCGAAACCTTCACTAACTTGTGCAACCCAAAAATCACTGCTAAAGCAAGAGAGGTCCCCTTTAGACTAATATACAACATGACAACCACAACTAAACGAGAAGCACACAGATCCAACCAAATAACAACAAGTCAGCTATGTAGGAAAAGCATCCAAGAAATAGAAGATCATTTTTTTTTTGAATGCAGTACAATCACACCTACAATGAAACTACTGCAGGAAATCATCAATTTACAAAGAACAACAAAATCAGATATCTACAAAGCAATCATGTTAAACATAATTCTGGAAGCAGAAAATAACACACACACATTGATCTTGATTATTTTATCAGAATTTCCGAATCAGATTTGGAGTTTTCGGAATCTTGCCATGTTTAATAATCGTATTTTCAACGCTGGTTTATTTCTGCACATTTTTTGTCAGAAAGTGTTATCAATAGCCCCTGAGATGGTACCTCGTCCTTAACGAGGCAGCCTTGATTCGTAAAACGACTCTTCCTTTCCCCAACGGCCCTCCCTCCGTCTCACTGCTATCTCATTCTGTCTATCCTAACATTTTGTAAGTCCGCTTTCGGCCTTCTGTGCCCCCTTGTAGCGGGAGGTTTTATTAAGTTATGTTATTATGTAAGTATAGTGATGGCAGATGGATATCCAAGTGTATCATATGATACCAAGATAGTATGCCAGTAAAGAGTTCTGGTCTTACCAGTAATACCCCAGTCTTAGAAATAAGCACTGGTGTATGGATATCATAGAAATAGTCAGACTGTGAAAATCCTGGCCCAGATGGTAAGAAGTAGAATCAGGATTTAAGGTGTCTCCTCCCTGTGACTATCTTATGATTAATTAATTTCTAAGGGATAAATAAAATGAACATTTACTTTAAACACAAGTGTAAAAAGTGAATAAGTCCTCAGGTACAATTATAATCTTTTAATATTTACATTAATCTTCTTTTTCTGCTATTTGGAAATGAGCATTAAAATATGCACAAAATATTCACACAATTAATGTTATTTCTTAACTAATGGGTTGGTAGGATTGTCTGTCACCCGTGTGTTGCCGTGGCCCGAAAGGGGAGCAAAGAATAGTAACACTGCACCCTACCACGCATGTCGTAAAAAGAGACTAAGGAGGGTTGGGCATGGGGCTGTTTACCCCATCCCGTAAAAAATTCGCACAGTGGGCTGATCACCTGCTTGCCAACCAATCTGATTACGGAAA
Source organism: Oreohelix idahoensis (assembly GCA_024509875.1). Lineage (NCBI taxonomy): Eukaryota > Metazoa > Mollusca > Gastropoda > Stylommatophora > Oreohelicidae > Oreohelix > Oreohelix idahoensis. The sequence goes on along the minus strand of JAMPIV010007403.1, from coordinate 2,894 downwards.
CAGCGATAGATTGTTTGGTCTGTTTTTGTTCCACAAAGACGCCACTAGGCGTGGTGGAAACAGCAATAGATTGATCAATTTGTTGTTGCCCTAAGACGCCACTAGGCGTACTGGCCACATACTGCTTTGCCGGTTGGTGGCTAAGGATGGAAGAAGAAGAAGAGAAGGATTGTCTGTCCTTGTGGAAAATGTATTTACTTGAAACAGTCATTCAGCAATGTTAATAAGTAGTATTGTCTTTTAGACTTCAGGATCTTGAACAATTTTCCTCTTGTATAATAAAGTTAATAAATACTGGAATCACTATTACTATATCACTGTTCTCTTAGTCCTGTGAATTTACACATTATGGTCATCATTTGACTGAATTCTACAATTTGAATACTTTTGTAGAAGTTTGTTTCATTTCACAAATATTGGCTGTTGTTTCATATCTGGATTGTCAGTGTCTTAAGTGACACTTATCTTTGACTCTTGATACTGCTGACACTGAACTGTCACTTGTATTATCAGCATTAGCAGACCCAGCTATAGGGGTACCAATGACCAGCTGTAGTTCACTCTTTGGGGTCCTGCACTTTTGTGGGTTTGCCTCTGATGAACAACTGTGGTAAGTTGGGATTATATAAATAGTTATAAGGGACTTAGTGTACTGACTGAGATCAGCTGTGAAGGTATCTGTATCTAATAAGTGTGGTGTGTTACAGATGACCTTACTTTGCTACCACATTTAGACCTCAATAAGACTTATTCTGGAATATTGTGATGACTACGTTGAATGTCTAGGGTTATGATAGTGATGAAGTGTAAGTTCACAACAACCAACAGACAGATAAACAATTTTATTAAGATCCACAACACTTTACAACACTATGACAAGCACATACATATAACACTCTAGAAGACTAGCTTAAGTAAGTCAAGTGTTAACTTTTAAATTATGTATTAGTTTCTTTCAATAATAGATATCCTGATCCAACTACAGAGTGAATCAGGAATCACAATCAAATGTAAACACAATGTTTATGTACAAAAATTATACAAATGATCTTTGTCCTGACCTATAATATTATTACAATATGTGTGTAATGTTATGATGTAGTATTATGAGGTAATACTGGCTTTTGAAGCTAGGTTGTTGTTTGTCATCACGACTTCATGTGTTTGTTACTGGTGGAAATAATATTGAAGGGTTCACAGTTTCTTTTTATTTGTAAAAATAATTACTGTCTCTCTTGATTTAGTATTACAGTCAATTTTAGGGTGGGTTATACAAGGGTGAGCTGCTCTGGCTGACAAATTCTTAGGTCATATGTCGGCAGTAGGAAAACTGTCTCCTCTGCTCGCTTGCTTCTCAGTTATCTTGAAATACACCACTGGTCGATATGGAATCTTTATTCATTTTCCTATGAATCCATGCTGGTCATTAATTTGTACATTTGATTGTTATGAAATGAATTGCATTCTGTGCAGGCAAGGGAGAAAACCAAAAATACAAAAAAATGCACGTGCGTTATCATGCTGGAGAAGCTGCAAGTCTGGATAAATTGTGAACGCAGGAGCAACCAGTGCATCCAGAACCTCATCTCGATATGTCACAGCATTAACATTTCCACGGAAGACGTAAAGAGACAAGCGATGGTTAAAACTGAATCATCCCCAAATGTGAATACTGCCACCTCCAAATCGGTTGACACAGCAATCTGCAAAGCGCTCTCCACACCGTCGCCAAATCCGCATACGTCCATCAGCAAAGGATATGTTGAATCTGCTCTCGTCTGTGAATAGGACAGCATTCCACTGCAGTCTAATCCATCTGACATGTTGCTCTGCCCATTGCAGGCGCTGCTGACGATGTCTGTGAGTCAAGTTTGGCCCAACATAAGGTCGTCTTGCAGTAAGGCCTGTATCTCTGAGTCGTCGTATGACTGTCATTCAAGAGACTTGCCCATGTCTACCCACTATTGCTCTTGCTGTTTGACTTGCCGGGAGCGTACGATTCCTTAGGTAACTCAGCACAATATGACGATCTTGCGCAGGGGTAGTAACTCGTGGTTGGCCACTCCGAAGTCTATCCCGGGCACTGCCAGTGGTTCCGTAACGTTCATTGAGACGTACAATAGTGCTGTGGTGGCAATTCATCCTTCTGGCAATGGCCCGCGAGCTCATTCCGGTCTCCAACATACCAATGGCTCGTTGGCGGTCGTTTTCGGATAGTCGTGGCATTTCAAGCACATGTACTGGGTGTTTTGTCTCAACGGCCTTTTTATACCGAGTATACTGCCACATCATGTATTGATCAAATATTCACACTAAGAACAATTATAGAAGAATCAGTGGAAAGGCAATCGCCCCTTATTATCACCTTCGTCGATTTTCAAAAAGCCTTTGATAGTCTACACCGCCCATCATTGTGGAAGATACTTACAATCTATGGTTTTCCAACAAAATATGTGAATATAATCAAAGCGCTATATGACAATGCAAGATGTTGTGTTAGAACAAATAAAGGGAATACAGAATGGTTTACAGTAGAAACAGGGGTGAAACAAGGCTGTATTACGTCACCACTACTTTTTGGAATAGCTATTGATTGGGTTATGAGAAACTATACCCACAATGAACAATTGGGTATAAAATGGACAAATGGAAAATTCCTGGGGGACCTGGATTTCGCAGATGATGTAGCATTCTTAAGTTAAACACCAAGACAATCCCAAGAAGCAATAAATAATTTGTGTCATCTCTCGGTTAAAATAGGTCTCCAAATAAATGCCTCTAAAACTAAAGCTATGAACTTTTCTAACGAGACCTTTGATATCATCTTGAACGGGGAAAAATTTACAGAAAGTATGAAAGTTTCAAATATTTAGGGCAGTTAAATGATCAGATGA
>JAMPIV010007402.1:0-37794 GCA_024509875.1 Oreohelix idahoensis | reverse complement strand
GGGAGAGGGGGGTAGGAAGAGGAATAATTGGGAAGAGGGAGAGAGGGGAAATTGAGTAGGATAAATGAGGAGATGATAGGGAGGGGTGTTGAAGGGTTTGGGTGGAAATTGGGGGGAATTGATGATGGAGGGGAGGGGAAGGAATAGAGGTATTGTTGAAAAAGGAGTGTGAGGGTAAGGTTGGAGGAGATAAGATGAGGGGTGGGAAGTTGAGATGGGAGAATTGTAGTCCTAATCTCCTTTCCTCCCGCTCGTTTTACTTTTTTCTGCGTGATGTTGGGCAGTTCCTAGGTTGAGCAACTCTTTCAGTTGTTCTTTTGATTGTTAGCAGGTAGTGATCACTTCCAATCTCTGGCCCCCCCCAGACTCTAGCATCCCGGACATATTTGAATGAGCTTCTCCGAACAATGGCATAGTCGATCACTGACTTCTCATTCTTGGTTGGTTCACATCTAGTGTATGCATGTATGCGCTTATGAGGGAACTTTGTGTTTGTGATGATCAGATTCTGCTCACTGCAGAATCTAAGGAGTCGCTTTCCATTGTCATTGAGAGTATCTTCTCCATATCTTCCGATAACTCCACCCCATCTAGCATGGTCATTTCCAACTCTGGCATTAAAATCTCCGAGCATGATAACTTCATCTAGGCAGTCATCCACTGTCCTTTGAAGCAGCTCGAAGAATTCCTCCTTGACCTCTGCTCTCTCATCCTCATTTGGCCCATACACTATGACCAGGTTGACTATGGTTTCTCCTTCTTTTAGTTTTACAACCATAATGCGCTCCGAGATAAAGTTCCATCCCTTGATACTATCTTCTTGGTTTTTGGCCACAATGCAATCCACGCCCCCTTTAGCTCTTTCAGATGTGGGTACACCACTGTAGAGCAGCGTGTTGCCATCGAGATCCATGACTCCTTGTCCCTTTTTCTTTGTTTCGGTAATAGCCAGGATTTCTAATTTTGTTTTTCTCATCTCTTCCATCAGCTCATCTTCTTTCCCATTTATACTTCTTGTGTTCCAAGTTCCATAAGTCGTAGTCCGTTCCAGTTCGTCGCCTTTAGAATCAGTCCGGTTTTCTCTCTTATATTGCTCGTAATCATAGTTTAAAGCAAACAGATGATTGGCATGTTGTGCCTTTGCATGGTGGAGGGGCTGCCTCCTTACGGCCTCCATGCAGGCCGCCCTCCTCCTTTTTCATCCGGTCTTGGGACCGGCATAGGCGGAGTTTACAGCATTGCTGACAGGGGATATTAAGCAAGTAATGGCAAAGGTGGCGAGCTCTTTAAATGCCTGATGCTGAAGTACACCAATCCAAAACTGTTCAGTGTCTACAGGGAGTTCATCTTTCTTAAATGGAGCTTCTTCTTTCCAATCGACAAAAGGCATTTGTCTGTATTGTTCTTCAATTTTGCTGACGTTGTTTCCTGCATGGTGTATGAAGGGTAACTCGGAAAACATAGGCCTTGAAATTTGATTTAAAATTTTCACAGGGCTCAATTTTGATAAAACTTTCTAATGTATCTCTCGCCGACGGAAGTCTACATGTAACTTGACTGATAGCTTCTTCTAGCATAGGCATACATCTTTCTTTGACATTTTTTATTTCTAGATCAGCCTCAGCACTTTTGTTCTGCTGTAGGAACTTATTACATGCTGTTAAGAATTTTACACCAAAATCAACTTAATGAATATTTTTTTTTCTGTCTTTTGGCATCATACAGTCTGTTCTGAAGACTCTTCTGTTGTAAGAATATTTGTTGGTACAATTCATGAGGATCAGCTTTGGTTTGCTGAAAAAGGATGTTCAGTCTTTCAAATTCCTGCACAAGAGGTGTTGCAAACTCAAAGAACAAGTAGTTTTTGTAGTCTGACAACATTACCTTTAGAAGTCTTGCTTTGAATTTTGTATCGAACTGTGATTGGGCTAGTTCAGCAGAAGTGAAATAAGCCTCTAGCTCTTCCCAGTTCATCAAAATATTAAACATAACCTTTCCACGCACAAGCCACCGCGTAAATGAACGTTTTTCAAAGGGAAGGGGGGCAGTTCGGGTTGGCTCAAATTTTGTAGCTGTGTTCATCACAGTAAACAATTCTTTGTATGCTTCTCGTCTTAATTCACTATGGCGAAACCAATTGGATATTTCTAACAGTAAAAATCCAACATTTGATGGTATCTTGGATGCTGCATATTGAATGCACAGTGCCAGCGAACGACAGATACATTTGAGTTGCACACAGAAAGGAGATACAGCTTTTAGTCTAGACCACACAGAGTTGTTGCACCCAGCCATGTTTGATGCACCATCCGTTGCAAAACCAATGCAATTTGCAAGACTCTGGCCACATCTTTTTATTTCCTCGTCAATCAAATTGAATATCTTTTCTCCTGTAGCCCCTTGCACCGGAATTAAACCTATAAATCCAGTTAAAATTTCCTTTCTCCTATCACTCAAAAATCTAACTAACATGCACAAGTGTTTTTGTGTTGAAATGTCAGTAGATTCATCTAAAATGATGGCATATTTCTTGTTCTGAAAGTTATCAATGAGATCAGTTTTCAGTGCAGGCGAAATGATGTTTTTGACTAAGCATGCACATTTACTTCTGTGTAACTTTATGTGCTCCAGTGTATTCCTATGCCCATGTGCTATCATGATTACACTCAGGTGGTCAACTGTACGTATCGCACAATGGCACGTCATGCTTACAGCAATTTGCAGCTCTACTGCCTTAACTTTATCTGTATCCTGTCTAGGAGTCTTTCTTACATTAAGTTGCGTCTGGCCTTGTAATGGAGTTCTCCACTTGTGTTTCTCCGATTTTTCATGATTTGAGAGGTTGCTAATTCTTGGTAAAATGTTGCAGTGGCACAATTTACAATAAGCTGCATCCGACCCATCAGCAGCCTTTTGGACTCATACAAATGTTTATTCCCATTTGCTTTTTGTCGTAGATTTTCGATAGGAGAATTAAGACTTGGGTTGGTCCCTTCTGAATAGGTTAGAATAGGTGATAGACACAGTGAGAGTTAGTAAAAAAAAAAGAATAGAATTTCCACAAGTGAGATGATAGACTGTGATAAAGAGGCTGTCTCTGAAAAAATCGAGGAAATCTTCTCTCTTTCACCTATCCTCTACGACAGCTTTTAAGGCGTCAGACAGTCTAAACACAGATATATATATTACACATATTTCTATCTACTCACGGGCACGCACATACACGTGACAACAGTTAAACACACAGACGTGGGAAATCTATAACAATGAATATATATATATATACTAAAACGAGCTGACCAACGCACTGATTTAGTTCAAGAGAGATTTTAATTATCATATAAAAAAACTCTTCTCACAACACCTAAAAAAATACATCAAGGAAAACATATACAAATAGTCATAAAATTCAAGAAAATGCTACAAGGATGATAGCCCCATTATGATCTTAACTCTAGGTTTAGCCCACAGCCCCATTAGGATGACAGATGATGGCCCAAAGAGTTATAGATGCATATGGTTAGGGTCTAATATTGTCCCTTTTCTTGAAGGTAAGAACTGACTTATAACAGCAGTATCTATTCTAAAGGAACAATTAAATTAAGCAGCAAGTCTTTCATAAGGAAAAATTACAAAGTGAGTGCATTAAACAATGAACATCCTTCCGTCACTTTCACTCGGTTCTTTCATCAGGGTACCCTGGCTTTCATGCTTACCTAAAAAAACTTGATGTTGATCACCGTCTGGCGCAACCTTAGGACACTTCTCTACAGTGAATCTGGATTCTTTGGATAAAGCGAATCCCAGCTCTGCAAATACAGGTTTCTTCCACTGTCTTCAGGGAGCGTTCACTTTACCAGTTTAAATTTTAGATTTACTGTTAATGTCACTTGAATCAGTTTTGGGTAAGCGATTTTAAACGGGCACACAGAGTCTAAAACACGAGGATTCCCTTACTTTGGAAAAGTTGACCAGTGGATAACTGCTCTCAACAGATAGTCTTGGTTCACTATCCACTCTTTCAATAGTGTCGGAAATGTTAATGTTATTTCTTGTAATTATTCTCGCCGCCAGGCAGCATGTACATTTAAATTTGTGGAGCAATATGAACTGGCTCAGAAGCCCAGTATATATTTCTAGTCTTTAGCAACCATTAGTGGGATTGGTATTACTGTTTATCTCTGATGGCACATGCACTGTCAGACCAGTGTTACTTGAAAAAAAACCCCACGTGGTTAAAGATAGGAAATGTCTATGCTTCTCACAAGTATGTCTCTTTACTAAACGCCGGCAAGTTTGGTTTACCCCAGTATTCGCTGAATGAGGAAAAACAACATATAATATAATATACAGAATATGTACTCGTTATAACTTACATTGTAAACGGCAAGCCTACAGCTTGACTTATATTTAAAGCTTCCCGTGAAATAAGTTATATTAAAAAAAACCCTCATCATGAATTAGGAATATCTGCGTATTTCCGTCACCACTCATGATGCATCTAGCATTTATAAGTTTGTTTAGAAAAATATACTCGACTGAGTAGTTAGCAGTTAAATTAAATTCATTATGGCTACATGTTTGTTAAGCTAGAAATATAATTTATTCTGCTTTCCACTGTATGCGTCACTAGAAAATAATACAGATTTATAAATTAATCGCTCTGCACCAAATCTAACTAGGGAAATAAATAAACGATTAACCACTTTAAACATTTCGCAAAATACTAGATATAATCTTTTACCTCAAACAGAACTACGTATCACAACGAAACTAAGAGACATCACTTATAAGTTTAAGTGTTCTAGAACGAAGTGACCACGTCTACTGTAAAATGGAGAATGAGTGAAGTTAGTTTCAAACTCGGGCCAATATCTTAAAATTAGACAAAAGCCCCAACTTATTTCGCAAACGAAATAATCTCCCCTTGTACGTGTAAAACACCTTACGTCAACTAGAAGACACCCATGAACTGACACTTCTACTACTTCACGCCTCACGCTGATCAGCATGCCGTAACTGCCATCAGTGACCGAGAGTGCGCGTGTCAGTTGCAAATCTCAGACAACCGTCTGCAGTGCATGGGCGATTTCCACACTCCGCCGGAGCTATTCTGACGAAAGCTCTCATAATTGCTGCAAAATGTAGACAATCCGTCTGCCGGCCATGTCTGGCGGAGTGAATTTTCACGCTACAGGCCCAGAAACTAAGCCGAAGAAACACCGTCCCAGGGGGAAACTGTAGACAGCTGTCTGCTGGGACGTGTTCTAACACTAATGTCAGTCCGCCCAGGGACTTCACGTCTTATGCAATAATTGCGTTACTAGTATTAGAAACGAAACAGGTAAACGTTAGGAATGAGGATGAAAATATTTTTCGCAAACGAATGGATGCAAAAAAAAATACCGGAAAAAGGTAAACTGCGATAATAAAATTAGAGAATATGGGTGAAGGAAAAAGAAGAGGATATAGGCAATTTATAATCCAAACTCCTGTGACAGAACGTCCCCCCTTTAAGATATGGAAGCACTCCATGTCTACGTTATGGGAATAAATTTCCTATATCCGTAGCTTCAGGGTGTCTGTCTTCCTCCATCTCATCTCCCCCCTCCATCTCTCTCCAATTCCTACTCAAGTCTACTCCCAAAGTTTCCTTTCTCTGGAATGTCTCCCATGTGCGCTTGAAAGAGCGTCGCCGCTTCTGACATTTTTCAAAGATTTCCTGTGATTGCGGTGGAGTTTCCCTGCCACTATCGTCATCTTCGTCAGTTTTGGCGATCGTCATGAGATGGTCGGAGGTTGGCACTGGTTTTTCAAAGTATCTCTTTAAGAGATTTAAATGGAAAACCTTTTCCTTTCCTTCAATAGAGATCTGGTAGTTAGCCTTAGAAATCTTTTTCCAGACGGTAAACGGCCCTTGCCATCCGATCTTTTGTTGTTTTTTTCCGGTAGGGAGTAATACCAAAACTTTCTCTCCTGCTTTCAGTTCTCTCTCTTTCGCGACTTTCCTGTATCGGTTAGCGTGCTTTGTGTGTGCTCGCTTAAAGTTAGTCGTTGCTAGGTCCCACCCTAGTTTCAACCTTTTCTTTAAAACCGACACATATTTACTTGCTGAGACAACTGTCTCATCAGCCTTCTGGTCTGTCAGTGACCAAAGTAAGGCTTCAAGCGGGCCCTTAATGGGTCTGCCGAATAAAAGCATAGCTGGCGGAAATCATGTGGAAGTATGAGGAGATTCTCTGTAGCTAAATAAAGCTGCCGGAATGCAACAATCCCAATCTTCAGGTTTCACTTGTGCCAGTCTACTTAACATCATGTTGAGGTTTCCGTTAACACGTTCTACTAGCCCATTTCTGGCCAGAGTGTAAGGCTTAGTGTAGATGTGCTGGTCCCTCAAGATCTTGACGATCTCATCCACCAACAGGTTTCGGTATGGGGATCCGTTATCCGTCAACACTTGTTGAGGGAATCCCAACCGAAAGAAAATCTGCACGAGGGCTTCTGCGACATGCTTGGCATCTGCGCATGTTAGCGGTATAGCTTCTGCCCATAAAGTGCATGTATCGACTAAGGTCAGGATAAACCTGTTGCTTCTTTTAGTCCTTTCGAAAGGCCCTAAAATGTCGATCACAACCCGTTCGAATGGTGTTCCCACTATTGGCATTTCACCCAAAGAGACTGGGGGTGCCCGTTGCTTGGGTGGCACACGTTGGCACTGGGCACAGGATTTGACATACCTGAAAATCTGAGTATTTACTCCTGGCCACCAATAATGAGTGGTTATCCGTTGGTTTGTGGCGTTCTGGCCCATATGTCCGCTGAAGGGAAGAAAGTGCCCCATTTCTAGGATTTGGCTTCTGTACTGTTTCGGTACTAGGAGCTGGTTGCAACCTTGGTCAGGCTTGCCCGTTCTGCGATAAAGTACGCCATCCTTAGAAAAAATGTCCCCGTGCTGTTTGGGTTCCTTAGCCATGGGCAGTTTCTTAAAGCAGGGTGCCAAAGTAGGGTCCTTGTATTGCGCTTCTTTAAGTTCCATAAGTAACTAATTAGGCGCAGGCTCCCGTTCCTTCTTGGTTTGCCCTCTTGTAGTTATTGCTGCCACAATCGGCTCTTCCGGTTTCTCAATAGACACGTATCTACCGCCGAGTATGACTGGGTAGATGGGGTCATCAATAACAGCCGCTTTGATCACGACTCTGGCAAAATCAGAGTGGATCTCCACCAATGCAATGGGAAGCGCTGTAGGTGCATCACTCTTACGAACTCCATAAAATTGTACGGTCTCTGCTGTCTCTTGCCTGGGTTTGACCAGGTTTCTGGCAACAATGCAATCATAAGAAAGTCCCGTGTCAAATAAACAAGAAGTTTGAGAACCGTTCAAAATAACAGTACCTCGCGTTGAGGGTCTATCTCCAACAGGTTGGGAATCACTGTCAATAATTCCACCTTGCGAGACTGTTAGCAAGCATCCGATGCGTTTAGGCTCGGTGTGCTCACTCTGATCATTAGTCCCGTGCTCAGGAGTTCTTCCTTTGCCACCTTGTCCTTTCTGGCTGTGCTGCCATGAAGGGCGGTCGGGTTGATCAGACTGTTTGGGGTGGTTGGGGTACTTGTTCTTGTAGAACTTGGTCTTTTCAGGAGGGGGGTATTGAGGTCCAGTTTCTCTGTGATTATTCTGATTAGAAGCCTGAGAAGATTGCTCTAGATTATTTTTTCGAAAATGCTCCTCTGTCGGTTTCCGTTTTGTGGCCGGTAGTTCAGCCAGCGCATTTTGATAACGCTCAGACTTCTCTAAGATGTCTTCAAGTTTTTCTGCCCCCTGCTCAGCTAGAAATCTCCGGGTATCTGCAGACAATGTGTTATTTATTTGTTCTGTTAAAACAAACTCCTCAAGACCTTCGTAGGTAGAGGGGGCTGCGAGAGCTCTAGGCACTTTGTCAGATAACCCTTCAAACGAGACGAGAACTGCTGAAAAGTTTCAGAATTCTCTTTCCTGCTGTTGCGAAACAGTTGCAAAAATTTGCGAGCGTTCATTTCAAAGCACTCCAGTAACGCTTTCTTCAACAGATCATAGTTGTCTTGTTGGCTGCTTTCCAGTTTGGCATAAACATCATACGCAGAACTTTTCAAAGCCTGGGAAAGCTTCATGTTCCAACGCGACCTCTCTAAACCGTACAGAGTTGCAATTTTCTCAAATTTTTCTAGATACGTGTAAATCTTTTCGTTTGGACAAGGGAAAGACTCTAGCGGAAAAGACATAGCAGTGAGATGAGTAGATTGAGTACTAGCAGGATCAGTTAAGGAAGAATGAGGAGAAGACTCTCCATTGCTGGAGGTAGAGGCAGCCCCACGACTTTGGAGTTCAAGAGTTTTAAGAGCCAACTCATGCTGTCGTCGTTGCTCATTTTCTCTTTCCTCATGCTGCCTCTCCTTCTCTCTTTCGTTCGTTCTGCGAATTTCCATTTCTTCCTCAATCTTCTTCTGCTGTAATAGACGGTCTTCCGCTTCTTTCCTCCTAGCTTCTTCTTTTTCCTCTTTGGCTTCAGCTGCTTTCCTCTCCGCATCATATCTCTCAAGTTCGTCTCTGACAAACGCTTTCGCTTCCTCTCCTTCCAGTCCCTCCTCTCTCGCTTCGTCCCTGAGGAGTTGTGTAAGCTTTGCCCTCTCGGCCATATTATGTCAGTTACTGAGACTAGTGGAGAAAGAAAATAGGAAAAAGGATACACTGGTTCCTACCACTTACGAGAAAATACCAAATAAAAGATGATATACTTAACCCTGGGATACCTCCTCCAAAAATAAAATCTAACTATCGCTGCTATTAATCGGCAATAAAGCACCTAATGCAAACACGACTACGCCAACTAAATGGTAGTTAAGATTACTTCTGAAAAATAAGTTGCTGCAGTGGAAACAAAATAATTATTGCAAAAATTAAAGAGAAAAATAATCCCTTAATTTTAAAATCCACTATAAGTTCGCCCCTGAAGTCAGATCGGGTAAGGGAGGCAATTAATCTGGACGAAAGAGTCCGAAACGCACTCCTTAACTTAGTTCAAACACCGTTCTGCCTCAGTACCCAGTGAATGTAATACACTCACCACTTTACCAGCGTTTAGTATCACAATCAACAATTAAAATATATTCCGACGAGTCCACATTTGTCGTACTCGTCTTCCTATTCTAAGTTCAAAAATCCTTCGGACGAGACCACATTTGTCGTACTCGTCTTCCTATTCTAGGTTCAAAAATCCTTCGGACGAGACCACATTTGTCGTAGATTTTCGATAGGAGAATTAAGACTTGGGTTGGTCCCTTCTGAATAGGTTAGAATAGGTGATAGACACAGTGAGAGTTAGTAAAAAAAAAAGAATAGAATTTCCACAAGTGAGATGATAGACTGTGATAAAGAGGCTGTCTCTGAAAAAATCGAGGAAATCTTCTCTCTTTCACCTATCCTCTACGACAGCTTTTAAGGCGTCAGACAGTCTAAACACAGATATATATATTACACATATTTCTATCTACTCACGGGCACGCACATACACGTGACAACAGTTAAACACACAGACGTGGGAAATCTATAACAATGAATATATATATATATATACTAGAACGAGCTGACCAACGCACTGATTTAGTTCAAGAGAGATTTTAATTATCATATAAAAAAACTCTTCTCACAACACCTAAAAAAATACATCAAGGAAAACATATACAAATAGTCATAAAATTCAAGAAAATGCTACAAGGATGATAGCCCCGTTATGATCTTAACTCTAGGTTTAGCCCACAGCCCCGTTAGGATGACAGATGATGGCCCAAAGAGTTATAGATGCATATGGTTAGGGTCTAATATTGTCCCTTTTCTTGAAGGTAAGAACTGACTTATGACAGCAGTATCTATTCTAAAGGAACAATTAAATTAAGCAGCAAGTCTTTCATAAGGAAAAATTACAAAGTGAGTGCATTAAACAACGAACATCCTTCCGTCACTTTCACTCGGTTCTTTCATCAGGGTACCCTGGCTTTCATGCTTACCTAAAAAAACTTGATGTTGATCACCGTCTGGCGCAACCTTAGGACACTTCTCTACAGTGAATCTGGATTCTTTGGATAAAGCGAATCCCAGCTCTGCAAAAACAGGTTTCTTCCACTGTCTTCGGGGAGCGTTCACTTTACCAGTTTAAATTTTAGATTTACTGTTAATGTCACTTGAATCAGTTTTGGGTAAGCGATTTTAAACGGGCACACAGAGTCTAAAACACGAGGATTCCCTTACTTTGGAAAAAGTTGACCAGTGGACAACTGCTCTCAACAGATAGTCTTGGTTCACTATCCACTCTTTCAATAATGTCGGAAATGTTAATGTTATTTCTTGAAATTTATTCTCGCCGCCAGGCAGCATGTATATTTCAATTTGAGAAGAAATATGAACTGGCTCAGAAGCCCAGTATAAACATTAGTCTTTAGCAACCGTTAGTGGGATTGGTATTACTGTTTATCTCTGATGGCACATGCACTGTCAGACCAGTGTTACTTGAAAAAAAAAACCCACGTGGTTAAAGATAGGAAATGTCTATGCTTCTCACAAGTATGTCTCTTTACTAAACGCCGGCAAGTTGGGTTTACCCCAGTATTCGCTGAATGAAGAAAAACAACATATAATATAATATACAGAATATGTACTCGTTATAACTTACATTTTAAACGGCAAGCCTACAGCTTGACTTATATTTAAAGCTTCCCGTGAAATAAGTTATATTAAAAAAAAATCCCTCATCATGAATTAGGAATATCTGCGTATTTCCGTCACCACTCATGATGCATCTAGCATTTATAAGTTTGTTTAGAAAAATATACTCGACTGAGTAGTTAGCAGTTAAATTAAATTTATTATGGCTACATGTTTGTTAAGCTAGAAATATAATTTATTCTGCTTTCCACTGTATGCGTCACTAGAAAATAATACAGATTTATAAATTAATCGCTCTGCACCAAATCTAACTAGGGAAATAAATAAACGATTAACCACTTTAAACATTTCGCAAAATACTAGATATAATCTTTTACCTCAAACAGAACTACGTATCACAACGAAACTAAGAGACATCACTTATAAGTTTAAGTGTTCTAGAACGAAGTGACCACGTCTACTGTAAAATGGAGAATGAGTGAAGTTAGTTTCAAACTCGGGCCAATATCTTAAAATTAGACAAAAGCCCCAACTTATTTCACAAACGAAATAATCTCCCCTTGTACGTGTAAAACACCTTACGTCAACTAGAAGACACCCATGAACTGACACTTCTACTACTTCACGCCTCACGCTGATCAGCATGCCGTAACTGCCATCAGTGACCGAGAGTGCGCGTGTCAGTTGCAAATCTCAGACAACCGTCTGCAGTGCATGGGCGATTTCCACACTCCGCTGGAGCTATTCTGACAAAAGCTATCATAACTGCTGCAAAATGTAGACAATCCGTCTGCCGGCCATGCCTGGCGGAGTGAATTTTCACGCTACAGGCCCAGAAACTAAGCCGAAGAAACACCGTCCCAAGGGGAAACTGTAGACAGCTGTCTGCTGGGACGTGTTCTAACACTAATGTCAGTCCGCCCAGGGACTTCACGTCTTATGCAATAATTGCGTTACTAATATTAGAAACGAAACAGGTAAACGTTAGGAATGAGGATGAAAATATTTTTCGCAAACGAATGGATGCAAAACAAATACAGGAAAAAGGTAAACTGTGATAATAAAATTAGAGAATATGGGTGAAGGAAAAAGAAGAGGATATAGGCAATTTATGATCCAAACGACGAGATTAAACAAGCCTTTAAAAGATTAAAAAATTTTTAAGCTGCTGGAGTTGACGAAATTGCAGGCGAAATGATTAAAGCAGTTAACGACAACAACCTCTTGAGAATTTTAGATATTATAAATAAAGTATGGAGAGAAGAACAACCACCACAACAATGGAAAGACAGTATTATTGTAAAGTTGCTGAAGAAAGGTGATCTATCAGACTGTAATAACTGGCGTGGTATATCTCTATTATCAGTACCTGGAAAATTATTATGTTGCATGATGTTAGAAAGACTGAAATTGCATGTAGACGAAAAGATCAGAGAAGAACAAGCGGGTTTCAGGCCGAAACGATCATGTATTGATCAAATATTCACACTAAGAACAATTATAGAAGAATCAGTTGAAATGCAATCACCACTTATTATCACCTTCGTCGATTTTCAAAAAGCCTTTGATAGTCTACACCGCCAATCATTGTGGAAGTTACTTACAATCTATGGTTTTCCAACAAAATATGTAAATGTAATCAAAGCGCTATATGACAATGCAAGATGTAGTGTTAGAACAAATAAAGGGAATACAGAATGGTTTACAGTAGACACAGGGGTGAAACAAGGCTGTATTTTGTCACCACTACTTTTTGGAATAGCTATTGATTGGGTTATGAAAAACTATACCCACAACGAACAATTAGGTGTAAAATGGACAGATGGAAAGTCCCTGGAAGACCTCGATTTCGCAGATGATTTAGCATTCTTAAGTCCAACACCCAGACAGGCCCAAGAAGCAGTAAATAATCTGTGTCAGCTCTCGGTTAAAATTGGTCTCCAAATAAATGCCTCTAAAACTAAAGTTATGAACTTTTCTAACGAGACCTTCGATATCATCCTGAACGAGGAAAAACTACAGAAAGTTGAAAGTTTCAATTATTTAGGCAGTAAAATGACTCAGGATGGTGACACAACAAGAGAAATTCATATTAGAATTGCTTTAGCAGCTACCGCCTTCAATAGATTATCTAATATTTGGAAATTACGATCACTGAATATACATACCACGCTTCGTCTGTTTAATTCGAATGTTATCTCAGTGTTAACATACGGCTGTGAAAGTTGGAAAATCACAAAATCATTGGAGAACAAGCTGAATACATTCGAGAACAAATGTCTTAGAAAACTCATGAACATCTGTTGGAAAGAATTCAAGACTAATCGACAAATAAGAGAAGGCTCTAAGCAGAAATATGTCTCCTACTATATAAGGAAAAGACGATGGTCATATATCGGTCATGTCCTACGAATGCAAAACAACAGAATACCACTACAGGCGCTCACTTGGGTTCCTGAGGGTAAGAGGAAAAAAGGAAGACCAAAAGAAACACTTAGAAGAACAATAACAAGAGAATGAAGAACGTTGGGCCTAAATAATGTGCAAGAGTTAAGAGGAGTGGCGTCACAACGAACAACCTGGAGAGCACTGGTTTCTGCCTTATGCGCCGTGTTTGGTGCTTACAGAATTTATTATTATTATGATCGAAACTCCTGTGACACTTTTGTACTTACGATTGCTATCGTAAGAAGCCTTCCATTTATTTGACAACATGGCCATGACTTAATAAATGATTTATAAAAACTGCCGAAGGTGTCACAGTTTCACCACAAAACGTTATTACATATAGAAAGTACACTTCACGGTAGATTAGTATGATTATAAATAATTATAAATCACATCCAAACACTTCGGAGGTCCGAGACACCAGGCAAACTGGAGCGACGGTTGGCTATTTTATTTATTTTTTGCCTTCTTCTGGCGAAGCGCATTCTTTTCAACCTATTTGGTTATATCAGAGACCCGGTTGGCGCCTTTTTGCCCAGATTCTTGGCGGCAGAAATATTGCCAAATGTAACTGACCAAAAGACATTTCCCTTAAAGAAAAATGATTTCGAAAAAGGATGGTTTCTGTTCGTTTTCGTGCAGATGCAATTTTACCGGCGATGGACATGAAATGCAGTCGCTCAGGAAAATGGCCATCGGCGCATCCAATAAAGTTAAAACGCTCCGGCACGGAACATTCAGCTAATGCGCGAAACACAATTAAAGCACGAAACACTGCTAAAGGCAAATAGTGGGCGGTTGATACAAAAGTCGGATCGGGAGTTGTTAAATAAAAAGTCGGATTCGCGTTTTCAAAAACCTGAACTTCCGGGGCCCGCTTTCTAGACCAGTACCAAAAATGATTTCGAAAAAGGATGGTTTGTAATTTTCGTGCAGATAATTTTAGCATGAAAATAAGCCAGGAAAAGGCCAAAAAGCCAAATGAATTTTCTAACGCCAATCTCATTGTTTAAAAGTCAGAATTCTGAAATCTGGCTTTAAAAAAGTCAATATGGCAACCCTGAGACTGGGTCGCTTTAAAAATAAAATTACAAATACAACATGGAGGACTCCAGTCACACTGTTCTTTAACAACGAAACTATAAAAAGCCTCGTGCGAAAGAAATTATGAACCGTCTTGGTCACCTACGTCAGCGAGCACGAAACTTGAAGATGACAAAGGCATATATCCCTCGTATCTGTTTATAAATAATGACAGTTTTCATAACTTACACATGGCATCTCTCAGCCCTGCCTAAAGGTTTTGTAGTTGCCAGTGTTGCCACTTTTATTTTTGTTAAAAGTAAAACACAGTGGCGCGTTACAAGAAACAGGCGGAGCATTATATGAGGCGAAGGTAGCTTTCAGAGGCCGGTTCGCAAAGAATTCAAGCCTCGTAGGCGTCACGCATGTGCGTCAGTTGTGTGCTGCGGAACGACCGCAATAATTTGTCTTCTGTTTGTTACTTTCACTATTGCCTCCTGCTGGCGGAATAGTGGATTTTAAAGCTGCATCCAATGTGGAATGGGTTCACTTTATACACAAGACAACAAGAGGCTGAGACATTTGGGAGTCATGACCCAGGTGGGCCCGCCCCATTAGACTGTAAAGGAGAATAACGGGCCGAAACGCTTGTTCGACGGGGGACTTCCTCTGATGATCAAATTGTATCCTGTTGTATAGCTCTGTATAAAGTTTTCTATCATCAGTGCCTTAAAAAATGAATGTTGATTATGAACTGTCAAGAATTAATTCAAGTCGATTTTATGAGTAGCGTAATATGGCACTTTAGTTTAAATCAAATCAAATTACGTTAACTGTAAAATAATTTCGAATCAGAAGGTACAGTTTTCCAATAATGTTTTTTTTTTTTTCCTGACAATAAAAATCGTTTCCGTAATTAAATATTATGTTTTAATACATTTGACATGTCACTTTGAAAAAAAAAAGGTTTTCTTATATGCTCCCAGCTGCCTCAGTAAATGTGTTAAACATCTTCCATCAAATTGTACACACAAATAATGCACCGCCTGTTCTGTATCTTTCGCCAAGTGGGTTCTGACAGCTGGTGCCAACATGTCCTTCAAAAATGAAAGTGTCCAGAGTGGCATATTGATGTACACACGTGTTTTATTTTTTTTAAATCCAGCAACGGTACTACACAAACTTGACTATAGCGTATTATGTTCTACACATGGTCCTCCTTGATATCTGTTATGCATACTTGGCTCGCTCTCTCATCCACTACGGCCGTATTCTGTGGCAGTTGTTATACTGACTATTACGTGCGTTTCAATGGTCGGTACCCTTTTATTTCTCTGCTATGTAGCAGATATTCTGTATTTTTAACACTCTTTCACTCCTCTCAGTGATAAGTCGTCATGTCTGTTTGGTTACCCGTTCCTCCATGCTGGGAAAGGAACTGATGAGATAATATTGATGGACAGTCATGTTGGTTAATCTTGGGTGTGGCTAACATCAGACTACAGATTAACACTAAAATTGGCCCAGCATCGGTTAAGCATTCATAAGGCGAACGTGTCGCAATTGCCAAGATTGTAAAGAGTCTAGTTTTGTATGCTTAAGCCGTGCCAGGAGATAAAATTACTCACCCACAGACGGAGGCATACATGCACTCGTCAGAAACGAATGACAAAATCGTTTCCTGTCCGACTTTTATGAACAGATTACTTTAGATCAAAGTATGATGTTACATCTGAAACACATTGTCAAAAGAGTGTACGGACTTGTCACTTCCGTATATGGGAGACGTGACTTTTTGCATCACGCACATGATTTACCAGGTAGAATATTTTGAATTACCCTACCTAAATATGCAGTTTCGAAAGGATTGGCAGCGGTTCAAAAAAGAGGAACCACCAAATTCCTGATTGGACCCTGCCTAACACGTAACCAACAACTATGTGAGAGGCAACGGGCCATATAATCTGACCCTTTAGCCAGATTAAGACACTGTGAGAATCGCTTGCCAAGACGACAACCAGACTGCCAGAGTTAGAATCAGAATTTCATTTATCAGACCGGACTTTGTTCGAGCATTTTAAAGGACTTAAACAGCCCAGGAAATCTTTTTCGTTTTAATAAGGAAACCCGGATCTGAGGAAACTAAAAACACGGAGTCAAAGTGGAAATTTATTGTTAAAGTAACGACAACAAAAAACATGTGTAAAAGGCATCTGCATGTGCCTTTATTTCTCTGAGCAAACAGTCTGTGAGCCAAGATTGGCATAAGTTGCACATTTTACATTCTACATTTTTTATTACCAACATGTGAACCAATATGTATATATTGCCATGTGAATATTAATTTGTGAAAATTGCTAGTGGATGACCATGTAATTTGAGGCTCGCAACCTCAGCATATAGAATGATGATTTCATGAACCACCACGGCAAGGGCTGGTGACAGCGTTATCTCTAGTTTCTTAAAGGGAACTAAAAGCAAAGGTAGTACCAAGTTCCATATGGAGCAGGGAGGGAATAGTGAAAGAAATGATGTACATTCTAATTATAATATGTGCATTTACAAACCAGGGTAAATGTCTATGTAAGCATATTCACGTTAAACAATAATGAACGTTTTCAAGCTTTTCAAACAAAGTAGATGTAAATGGAAACATATTCAATCTAACAAACTCTCCACTTTGCTTGGTTGGTTACTGGCCTTTGTATTATGTTCCAGCTCTGGCTCATGCTTTACATCTCAGTTTCCCGAGTTCTCCGCCACTTTATTTATGGTCAGCCTCTCTTTTGCCTTTCTTCTCTATAGATGACATCTTTTCATCATGCAGTCTCAAATTTTTTAGTTTGCATCTGCATCTGCAATTTTATTTCTTCAGCCTCTAATTTCTGTTTTTCCATTTCCATTTGCTGTTGAATTTTTCTATCCTCAGCTTCTAATTTCTGTTTTTCAGCCTCCAATTTCTGTTTTTCCATTTCCATTTGCTGTTGAATTTTTCTATCCTCAGCCTCTAATTTCTGTTTTTCATTTTCTAACTGGTTTTTTCTCATTTGACTGCATTTACAATCTTCTATCTTCAGCTTCTAATTTCTGTTTCTTTTCTTCTGACTTCTGCGCCTTGGCATATTTGGCAAGTGCGAATTCTTCTAATCTCTCCGTAGTCATACCATGGGATTTCCCTTGTGTAATGAAGTAATCCAAGATCGACATTATACCCAATTATATGATGTCGTAGATTTTCGATAGGAGAATTAAGACTAGGTTTGGTCCCTTCTGAATAGGTTTGAATAGGTGATAGACTCAGTGAGAGTTAGTGAAAGGTAATAGAATTTCCACACACGTGAGATGATAGATTTTGATATAGTGGCTGTCTCTGAAAGCGAAAAGAATTCTTCTCTCTCTCACCTATCTTCTACAACAGTTGTTACAGCGTCAGACAGACTACACCAGTATGCATATTACGTATATTTCTATCACTCACAGGCACGCACATACACGTGACGACAGGTAAACACACATGCGTGGGAAAACTATAACAATGATATATATATATCTAGAACGAGCTGACCAAACACTATTATTAAGTTCAAGAGCGATTTTAATATCAGGAAAAAATCGGCTCACAACATCAAAGAAAGTACATCAAGGAAAATACATATACACATAGTCATAAAAATTCAAGGAAATGTTGCAAGGATGATAGCCCCGTTATAGTGTTAACTCTAGGTTTAGCCCGGCCCCGTTAAGAGAACAGATGATGGCGCCCGAGTCACAGATACATAGGGTTTGAGTCTAAGAATTTTCTTTGTTTTATCTCGTAATTATATGCACAGAATTTGAAAAAAATCTGATTTAACCTAAGACAAAAACACAAGAACTCTAGCCTTAGCAACAAATTATGCAGATTGAAAAAAAAATTAGGACAGCAACAGGGTGTCAAAAATATAATAGTGAAAATATCACTCAAACCAGCGTACACTCATTCATTCCGCCATGGCCTCTCATACATGTACTCACGACTTTGCTCGCTGCCTCTTGGAACACACTGATTTTAGATTTTCACACAGACTCAAAAAATGCAGTCTTCTGCCAAGAAGTCCCCAGTTCCAAAAGACGTATTTAACTCGGAGTCTCCGGGAACGACTACTTGGGTGTGCAGATTTGTTCAAATGTCTGATTAAGTCACCTAACAATTATTCCAGGCACGGGAGTTAGCAGAGCACAGTGTCAATAGCGTAGGTTTCTAAAAATGATGAATGTCAGGTCGGTGCCTTCCCTCAGTATAGGATTCACTTTAGTCACACCACAGATTTGTCCACGAAAATATATATATATATATATAGTCGGGAAATGTTTGTTAATACTTGAAGTATTTCGCGCCACCAGGCAGAAAAATTACGTAGAGTTTCTAGAAGAAATTGAGATCTGGCTCCAAGGTCCAGTATTTATCATTACAGTCTTTGAAAACCCGTTATTGGGATATAGTATTTCTGGCTAACTCGAGTTGCATATGCACTGTTTAGACCAGTGGTACTTAAGAAACCCACGTGGTTCAAAATAAGGACTGTCTATTTCTTCACAAGTATGGAAACTACTACTAGGTGCTGGTAAAGTTAGGGTCACCCCAAAACTTTCCCTGTGTGGAGGAAAAATAACACATATAATATAATAAACAGAATATGTACTGGTTATAACTTACATTTAAACTTGCAAGCAGAGAGCTTTGCTTATCATTTAAACTTCCCGTGACGTAAGTTATATTTAAAAATCAGCAATCCTCATGAATTAGGAACACGTGCGTATTCCGTCACCATTCATGAGGCTCGATTCTAGAGTTTATACGTTAGTTTAGAAAAATACACTCGACTGAGTATTAGCAGTTAAATTAAATTCATAAATAGCTACAATTGCCGTTATAAGCTAGAAATTTTAATTTTTATTCTGCTTTCCACTGAATGCTTCCCTAGAAAATATAATAGCCTACCACTTTATTTCTCTTCTGCGCTAAAGAAATAGATTAAAATGAATTAAGCGATTAAACACTTTAACACTCACAAAATCTATATATCTATCATATTAATTACCTCAACCACAGAATTACAGGTAGTCGCACAACTTAAGAATAAAAAATGCTGAAAATATTTCTGGAAGTCTAGAAGTTCGACAAATTGCCGAAACAAACTGAGATCTTCGCTAACAGCTATTCTGTTTACGAGCAACCTATCTACTGTGAGTCTATGAGCGAGAATGAAATTAAAGTTTCAAACTGGCCAATATCTTTAAAATCGGACACAGGATCCTAATCTTATTTCGCCAAGCGAAATAGTCTCCCCTGTCCGTATAACACCTTCGTCCGCTTATCGCGTGATGTAACAGCCATCAGTGGCCGAGGGCTTGCATGAGTTGCAAATCTCAGACCACCGTCTGCAGTGCGGAGTGGATTTTCACGCTAAGCCGGGTTTTTCCTGACGAAAAACCTCATGCGTTTACTGAAATGCAGACTCTCTGTCTACTTTCCATGTCCCTCGGGTGAATTTTCACGCCCCAGGCCAGAGACCCTCAGACGAATGTCTAGCGAATGCTGTAAATTCACGCCTATCGTCCGACCAGCGCGACTGACATGTACGCAATACCACCCAGGTGCGATTCTCAGTTTTAGAGAAAGGAAAACAGGTAAAGTTTGCGAATTATATGAAAATAATATTCGCAAAACGAATGGATGAAAAATATACAGGAAAAAGGAAATACAGAGATAATAAAAGAGAGAATTCGGGTGAAAGAATAGGAAGAAGATGTAGGAAATTAAATGAATATAAACCCTACGTGACATATGAGATAAATAACTTATGTAAATATATATTTCTGGAGAAACACACTTTATCCCAACTCCGTGGGTGACAAGTCCTTATCTAAGAACCTGTACAATTACCTTTAAGTATAATAATATAATTAATTAATTGTGTATTTATAATGCATTATAATATTGACAGTGCATGACAAAATCAACAATACACACAAAAGTGACAAAGACACGATATAAAGCACAAATGACCACATTTGCAGGAATCAACTAAAGTAAGAAAGCAGAAATAAAGAAAAAATATTGCAAAGCTTGTGATGACAGCCACAAATAGAATGACAAGACAAGCGACAGCACAATGTATAAACAAAAAATTTGTATACAAATCAAAGATAGTAAGAGGAGGAAGACACTCACAAACAAATTAATCAAAAAACTAAGGTACAGAGAAAAATATAATGACAACAACACTGAGACGTTTCATCACACCTAAACAATAGTGTCACAAATTACCAACACAGTGGACTGAAATACATCAGCAAAAAGTTTGCTGGAAATTTCCACTGCGGGAATATCACAAGAAAGTCCCTACAGAACGCTTACGTAGGCCCTCGGTAAAGTGCGATATATCCTACCGTAAGTCACCTCACCAACCGCCCACATAAGTATGAAACATATAACATAGAAAAAAGAAATACAATAGTGTAAGCTGTGAGGAAGGTTCAATCAAAACATACAGTGGCACAGTTTACACTACAAACAACCACTTATCTTGTAAAAGGAAAAAATCCCGGCCTCCATAACAGCACCAATGATGTACAACAGGTATCAATAAAGTAGAACATTGATGGCCTACAGGATCTCCTGGCTTCTCAGGTCCTTGACACTGGAGGACGTCTATTTGAAACTTGCACAGGAAACATGAACTGGTAACACATGAATTGCTCATCAAAAATCAGCACTGTTGTTGCGCACAGATTCTTTTGTGTGGTAGTCTGTGGTGCACAGATTACTGTTGGTAGGCATACAAATGTAAAGTAATATCTATTTGTCTGATGAAAAGTATTTATTTGAGAATCAAAATACTACTTGATAATTTAAGGGACAGAACCCTGATTGGTCGATGTTATATTCGGTTATATGGGTTATCTTTTCTTGTGTCTCAACATGGCGTATGAATACTAGATTTACGTCAGTTTGCTTCTGGTATGGCCAGAAACAGATTGGTCTTGCTTAGAATGTTTATGGCCCGAGTTTATATTTATTCCTTGACTATTTAAGGTAATTCGGTCTTATATCTTTGTAATGTTTATGTCGGCCTATTTTTGAGTTGAACTCTGGGGTCAAAAGGTGCATTTCTGCGCATGCGTCGATGGGAGTGTCGACGTGAAGCTTCCGTGATGGCGTACTGTGTTTTTGCTCGGACAAAGGAAAGTCCGAAGATTTTGTCATTGTGGTTGATCCTTGGGGAAGGAGAAGTTTTCTCAGTATGACTATAATGTCCGTAATCCTCCCCAACAGTTATTCTAAATGTTAAGGGATGGTGTGTGCTATTTGCTAGTGTTTTTCTGGACTTAAGGTAAAGCAGAAACATTTACTGAACTTTACTTAGGCCTAACTTTATGTAGACATCATACGGTCTGCCGAGGTGTTTGATTGATTATGCTTAGATGACTTTTCTACTAGCAGCAGCTATGCATTGGACATATGCAATGTTTATTATGGGATATGGAAAGCCCAAATATATTATTTGAGTAATGAACGGAGCCTTCACTTACGTTTAAGACATCTTCAGAGTGAGCGACGCTCACTGGATCTAGCGCCATTTTGGATCCCACTTTTGGTCTATTCGGATTATCGATCAGAGAACAGGAATGCCTTATTACCTGATGGTGATACCAGGACCTATATTATTTTGAAGTCCACTCCTTGTCTATTTAAGATTGTCATCATAAGAGTCGGCTGAATTTACGGCTTGAAAGACTTAGCTAGAAGAAGGTTCTGACAGTGAACCATTGTTGATGATTATGTATTCCCATTAACTGATGCGATTAATCAGTTAAGGCATGAGACGATAGACAACCAGAATATTGAGTGCTTGCCTACTATCATTTTATTGTATTCACATGCTACATGAATGTCCAGTTGATGTTGTCACCCATTTTTCAAGTATACGATGATTGTTGTGCCAACCTGTTCAAGTAACTGTAAACCGTGTTGTCGGAGTGTGCGTCCCATTAAATCATAAAAAAACGTCAACAGTAGTCTATGTCATTGACTTCCAGCTATGAGTGAGTGAGTGTCCAGTCAACTTGTCAACTCCACAGAACATTCCATCATTCGCGTACCTTGCACTCTCACTCCATGTTTACACAACACTGTGTCAGTCGAGTTGACCATAGACATCATGTATCCAGTCTTCATCACTACTACTAGGATATACATCTGCAACACACCAGTCATCATTACAACACCCCACTGGTCTGCTACAACTGTGAACACTGTAAATCCTGCTGTTGAACTTATAAGGCAATAATCCACTATAGAATTTTTCATCTGTAGTTGGTACAGCACCCCAAAGAACTGGCTCACAAGTTATGTTACCACTATAGTGGTACATATTATGTTCAATTACTGTTGACAGTGGTGGAATGTTTCTGGTGGATGGTGTGGTACAACAAGGACAGAGTCAGTGAGGTCGGGCTTATGAGTGGCTGACTGATGTGTGAGTAAATTACTGTCAACAAACGCGAATGTACAAAGGTTCTGGCATACCAAAACAGGCTGTAACCACACACTACAGTAAACGTAATAGTCCAGAAACGTTGCAACGAATGGTAACGTTTAAATAGTTTATTACGCCACAGTCACGTAAACATCATGGCAACATAGGACGACACTTAATAGGAAACATGGTGGATCAGATAAGTAAGTTCATTTCGTAAACATCCAGCAAAAATAGTCATCCAAACAAAAGACGTGCATCGCAGTCTCAATAGGCTGTAGAATGCAGTAACTCATAGCATAAATCCCTTTAAAGCAATATCCAAAGATTCGGCTACAGGTACACAAAAGTACAAAGGCTGCAGAACACAGCAGCTCACGTTTCAAAAAAGTTTACATCAATATCTTTATAAGTGATGATGATCACTTGTCGCTTACACAGCGGCATATAATGGCTTCTAGTAACAAGGGGAAAAAATCCTTCAGAATAAACATGAATCAAAATCACGGCCGATGCAATCCATGGTCTCTATAATAAATCCATCAGACTTCTTACAAAATATATAATGCTGGCGTACTCCCTGGCATCTGGGTAATATCTCTTAGAAAATAATCCATAAACTCCTGGGAGAAAGAACATTCCCAACAATAATCTCTTTATCTTTACTTTAAAACATTATCTTCTTTAATTATCAAATTTCCTTCATAGAAAAACACAAATACGCCAGGAAAAACTAGCAAGAAGGCACGACCTTCTCCAAGCTCTGCCAGCACAACACTCCCCACAATCTCAGTTGCTTAAAACAGTTCAGTCTATATGAATTCGTTCAAGCGCTAACACGCAGCTTGAGATGTGAGCTGGACTCATCCGCTTCCCCCCCCCCCCCAAACTCCTCATAGAACCTTTGACCAGATTCCTTACCATATTTTTTTAAAAACAAGCTAACAGCTAGTCAGTAGCGCTGCGTTAAAAAAAATCACCGAGCATTCATCTCATCACAAAAAGTATGCTTATAGGGGCGTATAGAAAAAACCGACCCGTACCTACAAATTTTTAACAGTTAACTCCCCTTAATAAAACACGACTTAACACTCAATATCTATGATATTCAATGTCATAGACATACTAAATAAGCCCAATTTTTTTTAAACATGTCACATTATTCTGAACAAGGTTATTATGAGCTGAACATGACAAGAAAGCCAAAAAACTGATTTCCGCAGAAACCGCTCAATTCGTCAAGATTTATACGTGTTTACAAAAAAGAGAAAATATTTACTAATGAAGTTACAGTAATGATCCATGTATCATTTTAAAGCTCTTTTCAAGCACTTTCACACAGTACAGAAATAAGCACATTCACTTTAACTTGTTAAACAAAATATAGGCTTAAGTATGCCTTGTTTGGAGAAAATGCGCAATTTTTCATATTTTTTGTCACCCTTAAACACAAAAAAAAAGATCCATTTTAGGTATATTTACATATCATACATCATTTTAAAGCCTGTTTACAGTTCTTTGCAATAGAATTCAAATAAACTAATGTGCATGTTGCTGTCGTTTATGACGGTTTTATAAGACGTAGGTCTATGTAATATTTTTTGATGATCTAAGTTAGAGAACTGTATGTTAACTACCTGGGACAGGTTGATTTAGGGTTATCTTCCCTTGGTTTATTCATTGCTGATGACCTGTCTTAAGTCTGGGGTTAATAGTTCTCAGATCTGTTCTGTCTACGCATGCGCTAAGTTTTAGCGCGAACGAAAAAGACTTCCGTTCAGGGGAGTTCATGAGCTGGGTTCTGACCGAACAAGATGTCCGTTGTTCTTCTCTGCATTTTCTGGGGGAAAGTTAGTCTTCAGTGTAACTGTGTTATCAGTGATTCTCCCCAGAGTTATTCTGTTCATCGAGAATGATGACAGTGGTGATTTGTGTATTTCTCAGATTCTGTCCAAGGTAAAAGTAACTTTATTATTATGCCTAGATTGCAGAACATTTAGTATCATCCTGTGAGTGGAGCTCACAGTTCTTGAGATCCAGAGTCCATTATGTATGCTTGATATAGCCAACTAAGACTATTCGTCTAGCTACTTTACAGAAGCCCAGTAAAGAGATATTGTTATGAAACCCGCATGATGGCGGTACATTTTCGGCATGGATGATAATGCCTGCCTTTGAAGAATACACAGTTGTTCACCAATTATTAGAGAGTCCCGACATTACGGCCAAGATCTTTGAGCAGAAGAAGAAGTGTCTGGCGTAAGAAGCCAGTTGAAGTCTTGACTTACATTAGCAAGTTCATAGACTTTGATATTAAGCAACTATATTTGTTAGAGGTCTACCTGACGTGCTTAGTCAGGGGCCCTGAGCTACAGTATGAAAGAATGTATATTGTCAAGCCAGCGTTACTAGCATCTTACACATGAGCTATGCAAGATTGATGATGCTCAATTTCTATATTCGTTACCACACATGAAATGTCCATGATCCTTGCTTAAGTGACTGTGTCGTCTATCAGCGTATGTCCTGTAATAAACGTTTGAAGAAAAGTCATCGGTGCTAACTACATTTATGACTTTTACTTGTGGAGGAGTGAGTTTGTGTGTACCTGAATAAGAGCTTAAACGACTTCGTGTTCACGATCTGCTGCTTCTACACACACACCATTACTCACTACAACATCTTGCTATGAGTACCACACACCTGAGAAAGCTGTACACTGTTTACGTACATGTATGCTGTTATGTTCGGGTGTCTGCATTACACCCTGGCAGTGCCTCACGCTGGTGACCTAAATACGCAACACTGAACTGTCCAGGTGATCAACGACACGCCCACTCAGCGATACTTCAACACGGTACAAATACCAGCTTTCACACAAGCAAACAGACATTAAGATCTGGTGGGTCAAAACACGATTCTACATCTGGAAAATAAGAATTTTACAGTGTATATGACATATTCTGTGATGTGGCACCTTTTAGAAATGTCTTATTATTCCCAATCTCGTTAAGAAAGAATCCTACAGTCCGGTTTCGCAGACAACAGATGTTTGCAAACTGCCAGGATTGTTTATATCAAATTAGGTCACCACACTGACTGAGTTTTAGTGATTGGGGCATTAATCATGATTTAAAAAGTATCTAAATACCACATTTAATGTGCACGACGCTTTTGAAACTCTGCCAACGATATTAAATTTGCCCTCAAATAATTAAATTTCCAAAACAAAAGCTAAGTCGAGCCAAGGACATTTTCGCTGTTCCAACCTTGAATCTACTCCCTGCACTCCCCTTGCTAATTCCATTTGTTTTATTGTAGTTCTCGCAGTCATACTTATTTCAGTATAAAATAAATGTTATCAGTTTTCAACAATATATATTCTTACACAGGTATTTTCTCTCATTTGTGTGCTCAGTAGAATCCGCCCGATAGTTTCTCTCATTTGCATAACGCTAATGGGTGGTTGATCTTTCTGGCAGAACAGCCATCTTAAATGGACACAAGTGAAAAAAACTTGTTGGGTATTTCGTTTTTCATGAAAGCTTGCTCTTTCAAAAAATCTCAGAAAATGTAGGGAAAATAACTGACTAAATGCTGCACCACAGACATCACAATTGTACGACTTATTTCCTATATGCATTTTTCAATGTCTTTGTAGGAAAAATATCTGAGTAAATGCAGCTCCTCAAACACCATACTTATAAGGTTTATTTCCTGCATGTATTATTCTGTGTTTTTGTAGGGTAGCTATCTTAGTAAATGCTGTATCACAGATATCACACTTGTAAGGCTTTTCTACTTTATGTATTCTTTTATGTTTTTGTAAATTTTGAGTGTGAGTAAATGCTGCATCACAAAGATCACACTTGTAAGGCTTCTCTCCTGAATGTATTCTTTTATGCACTTGTAGGTTACTTTTCACAGTAAAAGCTGTTTCACAAACATCACACTTGTAAGGCTTCTCTCCTGTATGTATTCTTTTATGGTTTTGTAAATTACCAGTCTGAGTAAATGCTGCACCACAAACATCACACTTGTAAGGCTTCTCTCCTGTGTGTATTCTTTTATGCGTTTGTAGTTTATCAATCACTCTAAATGCTGCACCACAGACATCACACATGTAGGGCTTATTTCCCGTATGAATTCTTTTATGTCTTTGTAAGTTACAAGTCTTATTAAATGCTGCACCACAAACATCACACTTGTAAGGCTTCTCTCCTGTATGTATTCTTTTATGGCTTTGTAGGCGACCTATCTGAGTAAATGCTGCACCACAGATATCACACATGTATGGCTTCTCTCCTGTATGTATTCTTTTATGTGTTTGTAATTTATTCTCAGTAAATGCTGCACCACAGACATCACACATGTATGGCTTATTTCCTGTATGTATTCTTTTATGGCTTTGTAAGCTATTCGCCCTAGTAAATGATGCACTACAAACATCACACTTGTAGGGCTTCTCTCCTGTATGTATTCTTTTATGGTTTTGTAGTTGACCTATCTGAGTAAATGCTGTGCCACAAACATCACACTTGTAAGGCTTCTCTCCTGTATGTATTCTTTGATGTGTTTGTAGACTACTGCTCGCAGTAAATGCTGCACCACAAACATCACACTTGTAAGGCTTCTCTCCTGTATGTATTCTTTGATGAATTTGTAGACTACTGCTCACAGTAAATACTGCACCACAAACATCACACTTGTAAGGCTTCTCTCCTGTATGTATTCTTTGATGAATTTGTAGAGTATTACTATGAGCAAATGCTGCACAACAAACATCACACTTGTAAGGCTTCTCTCCTGTATGTATTCTTTGATGAATTTGAAGTTTACCTCTCACAGTAAATGCTGCACCACAAACATGGCACTTGTAAGGCTTCTCTCCTGTATGTATTCTTTGATGAATTTGTAGACTACAGCTCGCAGTAAATGCTGCACCACAAACATCACACTTGTAAGGCTTCTCTCCTGTATGTATTCTTTGATGAATTTGAAGTTTACCTCTCACAGTAAATGCTGCACCACAAACATGGCACTTGTAAGGCTTCTCTCCTGTATGTATTCTTTTATGGCTTTGTAGGAAACCTATCTGAGTAAATGCTGCGCCACAAACATCACACTTGTAAGGCTTCTCTCCTGTATGTATTCTTTGATGAATTTGTAGACTATTGTTATGAGCATATGCTGCACCACAAACATTACACTTGTAAGGCTTTTCTCCTGTATGTATTCTTTGATGAATTTGAAGTTTACTGCTCACAGTAAATGCTGCACCACAAACATCACACCTGTAAGGCGTCTCTCCTGTATGTATTCTTTGATGAGTTTGTAGAGGACTGCTCGCAGTAAATGCTGCCCCACAAATATCACACTTGTAAGGCTTCTCTCCAGTATGTTTTCTGTGATGAATTTGTAGACTATTGTTATGAGCAAATGCTGCACCACAATCATCACACTTGTAAGGCTTCTCTCCTGTATGCATTCTTTGATGAATTTGAAGTTTACCTCTCACAGTAAATGCTGCACCACAAACATCACACTTGTAAGGCTTCTCTCCAGTATGTATTCTTTGATGAATTTGTAGACTATTGCTCTGAGCAAATGCTGAACCACAAACATCACACTTGTAAGGCTTCTCTCCTGTATGTATTCTTTGATGAATTTGAAGTTTACTGCTCACAGTAAATGCTGCACCACAAACATGACACTTGTAAGGCTTCTCTCCTGTATGTATTCTTTGATGAATTTGAAGTTTACTGCTCACAGTAAATGCTGCACCACAAACATCACACTTGTAAGGCTTCTTTCCTGTATGTATTCTTTTATGCGTTTGTATTTTATTCTCAGTAAATGCTGCACCACAGACATCATACTTGTAAGGTTTATTTCCTGTATGTATTCTCTTATGTCTTTGTAAGCTATTAGTCCAAGTAAATGCTGCACCACAAACATCACACTTGTAGGGCTTCTCTCTTGTATGTATTCTTTTATGGCTTTGTAGGAGACCTATCAGAGTAAATGCTGCGCCACAAACATCACACTTGTAAGGCTTCTCTCCTCTACGTATACTTTTATTTCTTTTTAGGGGACCTATCTGAGTAAATGCTGCTCCATAAACATCACACTTGTAAGACTTCTCTCCTGTATGTATTCTTTGATGTAATTTTTGGCTACAACTTTGATTAAACTCTGCATCACAATTGTAAAGTTTCTCTTGTGTATGTATTCCTTTATGTTGCTGTAGGTTATCTTTCACAGAAAATGAAACACCACAAATACCACACCTGTAGGACCTATCTTCCTTTATTTTAATGTGAGACTGAATGCTTAAATCACTGCAAGTATCAACAGCTCTGTCACTAGCACAAAGCTGAACATTTATCTCACTGGCAGAAAATGGTTTACTACAATTTATGTTAGAGACTTGATTTTTAGAAACTGATGTATTACTGTGTAGGATG
This sequence comes from Oreohelix idahoensis, assembly GCA_024509875.1. NCBI lineage: Eukaryota > Metazoa > Mollusca > Gastropoda > Stylommatophora > Oreohelicidae > Oreohelix > Oreohelix idahoensis. The sequence goes on along the minus strand of JAMPIV010007402.1, from coordinate 8,638 downwards.
TCAAACACTGTAGCTGTCCTTTCCTGACTGTTGATGAAGTTCAATGATGCTTCATTACCAGTGAGTCTCAGATTGATGCTATCATTTTTTGCTACATCAGTAAAAGTGGCTTCTCCAATCTTATTCACTGCTTCATTCATGTTATTTCCACTGTCCTGTGGTAATACATTCTGAAGATCACTGCATTTATTATCAAACTCCCAGCCTCCATCTCTGTGTACTGCTTTCATATGCTTATCCAGGACATGAAGTTGGAAGAAATGAGTGTTGCACAGGTGACAAGAATAAACACCTGTAATAATAAAAATAATGAGCAAAGATAAATAATGAAATGCATGTCTTACATGTTTAGTTACAATTTGTTACGGAAAGTGTAGTAACAAACACATTAGCACAATTTCCTGACAATTACGTGATTGTTATTCAGGATCGACATCATTGCAATCCAGGCAAACACAGTGGTGCTACATCTCCCTCAGCAAATGTTGAAGTGTATGAATGTTTACTGTACTGCAGTATCCTGATTTTATACATGTTGGATGCATCCTCTCATACGTTATACCTGCTAGTCTTATGTTTGGTGTCACATTCCAGCTATCTTTGCCTTGTTGATTTATCTTAGCAGTGTTGTTTTCTAACAGACAATCATTAATTGATCTCAGTATCTCTACCTTGTGCACAACCAGTGTCCCCACTATGGGTGCGAGTGAAGCTAGTCAGCACTCTTACTGTTGTAAGATTAAAGGCAATAATTCAAGATTCAATTAAAGGATTTTCCTCTAAGATGATAGCCTCCTATAATTGATAGTTCATACTTCACCTTCAATTGCATTGTTAGATCATCCTTACAGACTTGCATGTGCACACACTCCCAGGCACAATATTTAACACTTAGCATCTTATGTCATACATAATTACTAGAGAATTTAAATCATCAACCAGTGATATTAAGCATGAAAACTTATGAAGACATTTGTGTGTCTTCAGTCCAATAGAAGTCTGAGTCAACACCTTCCGTGTTTGATGTCTGACCAGAAAGAAGCTAAGGTCATTGGGAAATAGAACACTTTCCATACTTTACTAGGAAACATTATCCAGTGAAAAGCATTTGCATTCTCTTTTTCTTGTCCCTCTCTCGAATAGGTTTCTTTCTTTCTTAACTCTTTGACTCCAGACCAACGCTCTGAGCGTTGCAAAATTCAACACGCCGTGCCAGAGCAACGCTCAGAGCGTGGTTTTTAGTTTATCACGAATAAACCCTAAAAATCGTCCGCTTAATGCAGTTCAGGTCGGCGTCTGTGGCCTAATGGATATGAACGCAGTTTCATAATCCAGATATACCTGGTTCGAAACCTGCTGCAGGCGGTTTGGTAGCAGATCGCTTTGTGTTGATTTTTAACAATGGTATAAGCGCTGTACCGTTCAGAAAGCAATGGCAAACTACTGAACGTAAAAATTGCCTAGAAAAATCACAAAACAGCCAATAAAAGCTGGGGTTGATTGCCACGTCCTGTAAAGGATAAGCAACTAACTTTTAATGCAGTTCATATATTAAAACTCGTAGAATGACTTCCGCTACTATTTAAACAACTAATTTGACTTTAGTTAATCAGCACATGTGCATGTTTTGATATTATCACAATTTTTGTGAAGATTCGCGTGTTTACGTTTTTCGTTGTTTTTGCTAGAGAAATATGTCACGCTTTATATTTACATTTTCTAAGTCTCCTAAGCAAATAATTGTGTCAAACTACTTTGAAACATTGCTGACATTGATGATGATTGTTTGGTAGTCACAGTTTGTTGTCAAAATACGGAATATATGCAGAAAAGCTAGACACACTAGATTTAGTTGATGAGTGGGCGTAGTCATATTCTGGCCGATCAAAAAGCAACAAAACTAGACCTACCGTAACATCTAATCACTAGTTCTTGGTAGAAGATGAAGCTAGGGATACTATTAAAACATTAAACAAGAGTAAAAAAGTATTTATATGACGTTATTCTTATTTATTTGTTTGAAAATTACGTAATGCACGATTGCATAATTTATTTTTTTCTTAAAAAGAACTTCGGAAAAACTGGTGCAAATAAGACTAAATGTACTAATTTTGGCCATAAGCATGTTTTTTTTACTTTGTATATGGATTAACTTGACGTTTGAAGACTAAAAAGAAAGTTTTATTGTCTACGACAGAAATTTGTCTTTGGTAAGATCGTATTCTACAGTCAACTTTTTAGCGTTTTTCAATTTTACATGCAAAATGATTAAATTATACCGAACATACTTGTGTTAATACTACCACAGACATTATATATTTGAATTCTCTATCCATTTCCCTACAGTTTGGTATATAATAAGTACATGTTCAAAAGAAAATTCACAAACAAATTTAGACTGAAAGATGAACACTTCACTCTATAAAATTCTGCCCACAAAAAAAGTCTGGCACAGCGTGCAAAATAACTCTGGAATGAATGAGTTAATGAGCCAATTTTTGGAGACCTTGTTCATAATATACTTCTCGTCAAAAGTCAAGGGCCACCCTATTATTTTCAATACGCTTTTATATAAGCGCATAGAATGATTAAATGAAGGAAGTTTTTAGTAAAAATGGGTGCAATATCTTCCTCTGACAGTCCTCTATGCATGTTAAGCATAAAAACAACTCACCGACAACCATGGTGATCACATGCAATTTGGTTTGCTGACCATAAATTCACATTTTTAACCCTTTCGCCACAACGGGTTTTTAATTCCAAATGACAACACCATTTTCAGCTTAGTTCGTTCCCCTAACGACAGGATAATTGTAATTTTTAGGGTCATATTTTTAATTTGACTGTAAACAGTTTATCGTAAAAGGAAACCCATTAAAAGTATATTCTGAACCAGACTACACAAACTCTGACCCTGAATCTGAGTAATCTTTACATTTAGAGCCGTCGAATATGTATAATATGTGTATTGAGTCAGCATTAGAATTAGGGTAACCCTAAACCTAACCTCAACCTTAACTCTAAATGGTACGAAAATACACATATTAAACATACTCGACGGCAATAAAGGTAAAGATTAACCAGAATCTGAGTAAAAAGAGTTGTCAGAATCATTCAAGTTGAATAAATTCAACTCAAACAAGAATTTTCGTGCTCTTTTTCCATAAAATGTTTATGGTTCGGCGGTACGGGAGCGTCCATGTTTGTACTTTCGCTTTTGTAAAATCACTATTATCAGTTCTACCATATTCGCTAGCAGTAAAATATTTTGTTCGTTTCAAGCTTAGTGGCCAGATTTTTCAATGCTGAATCCGATTATGCCCAGCAATTGTCGATACGGTTGTAAACAGAAGAGTTCTGGTGCTTTTAAAATAGGACGTACGCCGTACGTCTTATAGGTGTATGGGAACGAGGTATCGCGCTAGTTCCGTGACGTACTCGGTACGGCACAGCGACAAAAATTGTCAAGATTTATGCCGTATGGCGTACGTCTTAATGGTGCTGAAAGGGTTAATCTGTTTTTTCAAACTTCCGTACAACCAAACAGGTGAAGCAATCGTGCTGATTGACATTCCACGTGCAATGGCGACTTTTCTTGAACAGAGTTCACTCTTAATTTGTTTTACAAACAGCATACTTAGGGTAGTTTCATCACTTGCAAAAACCATGCCACCGAGAAGAAGTCTTGACACCTTACAAAGAATGAGGGCTATAGCATGGGTTGAAAGTGGTTTATCTGTCCGTGAGGTTGCTAGACGGCTTGCAGTGTCACACTCTACTATCCAAAGAATTTTGGGGAGATTTCAGACCACAGGAAGTGTGGAGGATTGCCACCGGCCAGGTCACCCTAGATGCACCAATAGACATGATGACTGGTACCTCTTGTTGTCAGCCCTGCGCCATCGAACAGTGACTTGTTCCACTCTAAGATGTCAGCTGAGACAAACTGTAAACGTTAATGTCAGTCAAAGCACCATTCGCAGACGTTTACATGAATTTGGACTGGCTTCTCAATGTCCTGCAGTCAGGATCCCTCTTACTCCTGCTCATCGCAAAGCCATTGTTACTTGGTGTCACGAGCACATCCGATGGACAAGGCAACAATGGATTCAAGTTCTCTTCACCGATGAATCTCGCTTCACTTGTCATTCAATGATGGCAGGATTTGAGTTTGGAGACGACCAGGAGAGTGATTTACTGATGACACAATTTGAGAGGTGGATCGTTATGGTAGGGGTTCTGTCATGGTCTTGGGAGGCTTCTACAGACACGGCAGGGCCCCACTCTACATCATCCAAGGCAACTTGGCCGGAACAAGATAACAGAACGAAATCTTGAGACCAATTGTTCAGCCTGCTCTGGAGGCCATAGGTGGTAGACCATCCTCCAAGATGATAACGCTCGATCCCATCAAGCTCGTGTGGTGAATGAGTTTATTCAGCAACATGGGATCATCAGGATGGCATGGCCAGCTCATTCACCTGACCTTTCTCCGATTTAGCACCTCTGGGATGTCCTTGGTTGAAGATTGTCAACAAATCACCCCCTGCCAATGGATGTTGCACAGCTGACTGCATTTCTGCTTCAGGAATGGCAAGCTGTTCCTCAGGATACTCTTCGGACCCTTGTGGACTCGATGCGTCTACGCTGTCTTGAATGCCTTGCTGCAAACGGTGGTCATACCCAATTTTGAAATGTCTATTTGTCCAATATCTATTGTGTGACTTTTGAAAAGGTGGGTAACACACTTCACAGCTTCATTGCGTTTGAATGTGTGTTTCCATTTCTTTGCGTGACATGTCAATTTGGAATTCAATAAATGCCGTTTTGACTGACACCAATTACGTTTATATCAGATTTGTTTTATAGTTTTAACCAATGTTTTTCTAAGTGGCCCTTGACTTTTGACGAGTAGTATATTTTATAAGCCATTACTGGGGACAACTACTGTTGTAGCCACCCCAATATACATGATACAACAGTGTCATTAACCTGAATGAATTGTACCGTAGATTGATGCCAGTGTCTGAAGATCAATGTCTCTATAATATTTTCTATTGATGCAACAGACATCCATTTTGAACCTTTAGAAGCATGGACTGAGAGTGTGACACAATAACTACCCTGGTTACTGCAGTAACAGCCTTTATCTCCATTATGTATACATTAAGCAAGTTTAACTCTTAGAGGCTGAAACGACGCTACCAACGTACATCCGCAAAACCCCTAGAAGCCAAAATGACGATGCCAAAGTCGTTTTTGTGTTCCGTGAAATGTGTTCCGTATTTTAGTAATTTGGTATTTTAACATAACGGAAGTTACTATTTTTTTATTCAGAAGAGCGCTATCTTTGAGTTGTGATTCGGAAACATGCTTGTTCTAGCTAATTTCACTGTGAAAAAACGGTAAATCTGTCAGCTTTCGATCGGCAATTATTGTTGTTTATACAGACAATGTCTAGCGAACCAACCACATCATGTTTATCAAAACGTAGGTCTTTTTTATCTGTAGAAAAAGCTAGGGAACTGTGTATCTTTGACGAGTTTAACGAGAATGATGATTTTGAAATTGAAAATGATGATTTCGAATTGAACTTAACGAAGAAGCTAGTTCTAATGAGGAGGGGGCATGGTCACAGCCAGGCCCTAGTGCTACAAAACGATAAAAAGTTTTGACCAAATCATCGACAAAAAGGGGGAAAAGCATTAGTACCAAGGAGCAACAAGGGGCAATTAGTAATGAATGGATTTTAGTACCAAACATCAGTATTACAGAGACCCAAAACGCATTCAGATTTCTTCCCAAATATGGTTGCAAACCAGGAGTACACGATGACTTAGGTCTTAGTGAGGCATCAACTCCTTTTGACTGCTATAGGACATTGTTTACTGATGACATTGCAAATTCAATAGTACATTCTGTAAATGAGTATGCAAAACTTAAAGTTCTTAAAAATAATCCATCCCTAAAAAGATCTAGATTTTGCAGCTGGACAGCTCTATCAAACTATGAGTTGTTAAAATTTATGGCTACAATAAATGCTATGGGCATTGATCCCAGACCTTCTATTAGAGACTATTATTCATCAGAAACTGATTGCCTTTATGCTCCATTTTATCACAAAAACGTTGAAAGAGATAGATTTTTGTCTATCTATCAAACAATGTTGCATGTGGGACAGCCTGATGCTGAGGGAAAAAGTAAAGTGGAGCCATTCATCAACTCTTTGATTGAAAATTTCAATAATGCCTTTACGCCCTTTGAAAATGTTTTGGTTGATGAAATGATTGTAGGATTTAAAGGGAGATGGAAATACAAGCAATTTAATGCAACTAAACCTAGTAAGTATCATATAAAGAGTTTTGGTCTTGTTGACAGTACCACTATGTTTTATCCCTGCTTACGTATTATGGAGCGAATACCTCATATGATCCAAGCACAGACACCAATAGTGGGATGGCAATAAAAGTCTTTGGAACTCTATTACAGCAAATTGGAACTGGTTATCATATATTTGCAGACACCAGGGCACTCATTGAGTATTTGCTTCAGCAAAAGCAATACTATACTGGCACCCTCCAGTCAAACCGAATTGGCTTTCCATTAGAAATAAAAGCACTTTCCCTACCACACATGGAACAGAAATGCTGGCAAACTAAAGATTCATCTTTGCTTTGTATTGGATGGAGGGATAAGAAAGCAAAAAAGCCAGTAATCATTGTTTCCACCAAAACAAATACAGGAATGTTTACCACGACAAAACCAAAGCCAATAACAGTAATAATAATAAATTCTTTAAGCACCAAACACGGCGCATAAGGCAGAAACCAGTGCTCTCCAGGTTGTTCGTTGTGACGCCACTCCTCTTAGCTCTTGCACATTATTTAGGCCCAACGTTCTTCCTTCTCTTATTATTGTTCTTCTGAGTGTTTCTTTTGGTCTTCCTTTTTTCCTCTTACCCTCAGGAACCCAAGTGAGTGCCTGTAGTGGTATTCTGTTGTTTTGCATTCGTAGGACATGAACGATATATGACCATCATCTTTTCCTTATATAGTCGGAGACATATTTCTGCCTAGAGTCTTCTCTTATTTGTCGATTAGTCTTGAATTCTTTCCAACTGATGTTCATGACTATAATCAGAGCATGAATGGATGTGACTGTGCTGATCAAATGCTTGGGTATTATGGCATTCACAAACGACGCAGCAACGAGTGGTGGAAAAAAATATTCTACTGGATAATGGAAATTACTTGTACCAATGCTTTCATCCTCTATAGGCTCACAAGCAGTAGAAAAATGACATTAAAACAGTTCAAAATATCTCTGATTGATGCTTTGCTTCAGTGGGCCGCAGATCTAATGCCCGAGCCACAGAGGAGTATCAAGGCAACCCCGGGAAGACCAAGGACAGCCAACCCAATTCAGAGGCTTGAAGGAGCTAAGCATATGATAGCTTACACAGAAAAAGACAGAAGATGTAGAGTCTGCAGCAAACCAGATTCTCCAAAAAGAACAAATTTTATTTGCGAGGGTTGCGATGATTATCCTCACCTCCACCCAAAACACTGCTTCAAGATATGGCATACGCAAGCCACCATTGACTAAAATGTAAATATCCTTTCAGATAAAATTGTGTACATATTGTTTATGCATAGTAATGTAAGTACAATACAATATATGATTTACTTTGAATATGACCTTTTTGTTTCCAAATTTAAATAATGATAGTACGGTCCGCTGGAGAGTCTCTTAAACATTAACAAAACATCACAGAAAGCTGAAACTTGTAATTAATATTCATATATGGATTAGTGTTATTTAAAAAAAACCATGGAGCACTTTGGATAATATTTCAGTCTTTATGCATCTGTTGGTGGGTACATTTTTCATTCACTAAAATGAATTTTAAACAAAAATTGTTTACATTATTACTGATAATTGAATATAATATGAAGAATAGCACTTAAAAGCCCCAATATTATAATTCTAAATATATTTATCTTTACTGTGAAACATAATTTGTGTGTCTTTTGTTGTGTAATATCAACACAATATATGATTTAATTTAAAAGTTCACGCGGCCTTGAATATCTTCTTTTTTATTTTAATGATGATGGTACGGTCTGCTGGATGGTCTGTAAAACATTAACAAAATATCACAGGAAGCTGACACTTGTAAATAATATTCATATATGGATTAGTGTTATTTAAAAAAAACTATGGAGCACTTTGGATAATATTTCAGTCTTTATGCATCTGTTGGTGGGTACATTTTTCATTCACTAAAATGAATTTTAAACAAAAATTGTTTACATTATTACTGATAATTGAATATGAAGAATAGCACTTAAAAGCCCCAATATTATAATTCTAAATATATTTATCTTTACTGTGAAACATAATTTGTGTGTCTTTTATTGTGTAATATCAACACAATATATGATTTAATTTAAAAGTTCACGCGGCCTTGAATATCTTCTTTTTTATTTTAATGATGATGGTACGGTCTGCTGGATGGTCTGTAAAACATTAACAAAATATCACAGGAAGCTGACACTTGTAAATAATATTCATATATGGATTAGTGTTATTCTAAAATATGCTGGAGCACTCTGGATAATGTTTCAGTTTTTATGCA